>CACVCL010022821.1:0-31501 GCA_902729485.2 Mus minutoides
CCCCTTTGTCCCTCCAAACCCTCCCATACACCCCTCCTTGCGTGCTTTCAAATCCATGTCCTCTTTTTTCATTAATTGTTCTTACATACATTTTATGCATATGAATGTTTAGAATGTATATGCATGTTTTCAGGGCTGACCACTGTTTAATATTGGATAGCCAATCTGTGTTCCTACCTGATAGAGAAGACTATTTCTTACACTCTCTGTATTCCCAAATTCCCCAGGCCCAACTTTTAAAAGTCTTTAGCTCCAGAGAAGATGTTAAAGTGTAGAGAAGAAACTAAGCTAGACTTGGAGACGCAGATACAGCATCTAAGAGAGACAAGGTGGCGGCTGGTGCTTTCTAAGTGGAAAACAGCATGGATGGGAGGGAGGGAACTATTCTCGGATCACCAGTATTTTTCTACAACTTAAAGACAGTATTTCTGCCTGTCAAAAGTTGGTATTTATTCAACACTCTTCTGATAAAAAAGAATGGAGTGGAAACCACAGTGAGAAGCCGAGGGGAAAGACTCCTCTGCAAATCTCCCAAGTCTTACTTCACTGGACACATTTGTAACTTCTATTGTTAAAATAAGCTCGGATTGAAAGAAATGTCACTTTCACCATCTCCATAATGGAGGGACTCATCTCAGAAGCAGGAGACAGGGACCCAAATGGATAGAGGCAGTTTGGTGTCCTTCTCCGCAGGGATAGCAGGACAAGGGTGGGAATTTTGCAGTCCCTGTGTTTGAGAAGGATCTATCCTGAGCTGTTCCTGGTGGGTGGATTCATTCAATGCTCCCATTTCTCTAAGGGAGGGGCCAGATAGAAGATGGACACTCGTCACACTCACAAAAGGAGCTTTGTGAACATTAACAGGCTTCTATTCTCACCCACATGCCAAGGAGACTTTACTTGACGATAACCATGCTCTAGGAATAAACAGACTCTGTAAGAGATTAAAATTCACCAAGCAACTGTGAAAATCAATGTGCGTGTTCTAACGGGGTCCAAACATGGAAACAGTTCTGAATGCTTTGAAGGAGAGGGTATCAGATGTCAGGAAAACATAGCTTCGTGGCTGCACATGGTCCACACAGAGACAGTGACAGAACTCCTTGAAAGATGGAGCTGGCAACTGTGACCTCCCTGGGAGATCCCCCTTGAGAGAAAAGTGTCTGTCACAGAGCACTTTGATTTGTGTGGTCAGAAGGGACAACCATCTGGATGGGCACAGCAAATCACTGTGAAACTGTTCTACACTCGCTAACATTCTTAGGCATGGACATACATCAAAAGCTGCCTAAGCCTATGTCGAATTCAGGCCCTGCCCACCAAACCCTATGGGGTTGGGCAATATCAGTTCTTGTATTAGCTATTTTCCTGACACTATGATAAGACATGAATAAAAGTGATGAATGTGGAAGAAAATTAGCTTATAGTCCAGAGAAATGAGCCCCTTATGATGGAGAGGTATGTCATCAGGCAGGCATGGCAATTGGACCAGAAAGCTAGGAGATCATACCTTCAACTTGACATAGAGAGAAGACAGGAAGTGGCCCAAGACAACATTCAAAACCCACCCCTGTGATGGACTTCCTCCAGCAAGGCTTCACTTCCTAAAGGTTCCACAACCTCCAAGCAGCGCCGCCAACTGGGGACCAAATGTTCAAATGCCAGCGCCTGTCGGGGACATGTCTCATTCAAAATACATCTGGCTCCTTTTAGACAACAGGACAAATTCAACTCTAAGGATGTTAAGGGACTTGTCTGGGGTCTCAAAACTAGAATGGGGACAAGTCCAAGTGCTTGAGACACATCCGCAACTAAATGATTGGGTCAGATTGCCTGCAACTGCTGTATCTTGGCCTTGGCCCTACCTACGCCCTTTCCTGTCCTATCTACCAGCATTTCTTGTTGCTCATAACTTTGACTTATTAAGACTTCCTTCTGACTCAAGAAGAAGGAAGATCAAAGTGTGGATACTTCGCTCCTTCTTAGAATGGGGAACAAAATATCCATGGAAGGAGTTATGGAGACAAAGTTTGGAGCTGGGATGGAAGGAAAGACCACCCAGAGACTGCCCCACCCAGGGATCCATCCCATATACAACCACCAAAGCCAGACACTATTGCATATGCCAGAAAGATTTTGCTGACAGGACTCTGATATAGCTCTTTCTTGTGAGGCTATGCCAATGCCTGCCAAATACAGAAGTGGATGCTCACAGTCATCTATTGGATGGAACACTGGGCCCCTAATGAAGGAGCTAGAGAAAGTACCCAAGGAGCTAAAGGGGTCTGCAACCCTACAGGAGGAACAACAATATGAATGAACAAGTACCCCCTCAGAGCTGTGTCTCAAGTTGTATATGTAGCAGAGGATGGCCTAGTCAGCCATTAATAGGAGGAGAGGCCCTTGGTATTGCAAAGATCATATACCCCAGTACAGGAAAATGTCAGGGCCAGGAAGCAGGAGTGGGTGGGTTGGGAAGCAGGGTGGGGGGAGGGTATAGGGGGCTTTGGGGATAGCATTTGAAATGCAAATGAAGAAAATATCTAATAAAAAATGCCTTAATAAAAACAAAAACTTCCTTCTGTCCCTAAATCCCTCCCACTGCCCTCATGGATGCCCAGCGCTCCTGATTGGAGTCTTTTTCCTTACATACCATGGATACCACAGTCTGCTAAGGTCTGCCTTGTTCCCCAGGGATCATGTGTTGGAGTCTTTAGTCCCACTATGAGAGAGATAATAGAACCCCTAAATAATGGATCTAATAGAAAGAACATAGGTCATTGGAGGAACCCTCAAAAGTGCTGACTGCTGGTTAAGGATTAAGGGTAATATGGATTCGTTCTTAGTGAGAGGCATTTGCCATAAAAAGAACAAGACAACCCCTTCTTGCTCTCCTCTTTGCACAACATGTGACCTCCTTTAAGTGTGTGCCTGTCACTCTGAGGCCACTACCCATGGGCTCTTAACCACAGCCAAGCCACTGCCAGCTTCATATTCCCATTCCTCCAGAGCAGTGAACTAGGTGAGCCCTTTTTCTTTACAAATGTCATAGCCTTAGATAATACATTATGATACACAAAATGAACTATACAGGACCTAATGTCACTCATCTATGAAAATTATCTCCAAAGTCTAGCTCATCCCTTCAACCTAGAGTCCCCTGTCTGACTAGTTCTAAGCTGCTCTACAGTTAACTGGCACAATCCAACCAACAATGCCAAGGTGGCATCTCAAAGAGCTGAGCAAATCATCTTGGATAGCAGAGCCCTGGTTGGGTGGACACACCTGGAAGGAGGTAGATAGGTCCACAGAACAGGCAAAAATCAGTGTCTCTTGCACACACTGGAGGGAGGTAGCATGTACCTACCCCCAGACTCTTTTCAAAAGCTGGGACTAAAAACCTTCATGGTTGACTGATGAGAAGATGGCCAACACTCATGAACAAGATCTGTGTAAGGCTAGTCTAGTCTCACCAACGCCATTGCTGTCCCAACTCCAACAGCTGTATCTCTAAGGGTGCCTTTGCTCCCAGCCATTCACCTCAAGAGTTCGAATTTTCTTCCTTCTTTTCTTTCCTTGTTCTCCAAGAACAAACATTCAGTTTACTTCTTTCTATTCTCCATAACCAGTAGCTCTAGCCACCCACAAAGCTGGGCCTATTCTCCCAGGATGCATTAACTAATATCACATACAGCAACCACAATGATTCTTTGTTAGCACGTTGTATTAATAGCTTGTCTGTTTCTGTGGCAAAACACCTTGACATAGCAATGTAGGGAAGGAGGGAAGGAAGGAAGGAAGGAAGGAAGGAAGGAAGGAAGGAAGGAAGGAAGGAAGGAAGGAAGGAAGGATTGATTTTGGCTTGTAGCTCAAGGGTACTGTTCATCCCAGTGGGAAAGTGGAGCCTCCCATTATGCCCACACCTGGAAAGCAGCGAGGTGGGTGCTGGCATTGAACTTTCTTTTTATCTAGCCAACCCTAGCCTATAGAACAGAGCCACACAGCTGAGCTAATCTAGACAATCCCTCATAGATATAATCAGAGTCTTGTCTCTTAGTTGATTCTACATCCTGTTAAGTCAACAGTCTTAATTGTCATGTACTTGTTGGGGGTTTGATTTCTGCTTACATAGGAATTCACGCGTCTACTCTAGGTCCCTGCCAACAGTTGGTGTTTTGCCTGATCAATAAGAAGCCAACAGCTAATGGCTGGGCAGGGAGATAAAGGTGGGACTTTGAGGATCCCCGAGAAAAACATGGGGCAGGAGAAGGGCAGAATTGCTAAGACAGAGCAGCCCAGGATCAGACTTAAAGACCCACCGGCATGTAAGAATGGGGTGGAGAGAATGGCCCCAGGGGTCACTCACCTGATTGGGTCTGGGGGTAACAGAGATGAAATATAGATTTAGCAAGTATAACTCAGGAATATTTTTCTTCCACCTATAGGGTTGGAGACCTCTTCAGCTCCGTGGGTACTTTCTCTAGCTCCTCCCTTGGGAACCCTGTGTTTCATCTAATAGCTGACTGTGAACATATATTGGAGGAGAAGGTTGGAATTAGGGAGAAGCCCAGCCTTTGAGCTAGTAAGGCATATTAAAAATAATGTTCTCTCTCTCTCTCTCTCTCTCTCTCTCTCTCTCTGTGTGTGTGTGTGTGTGTGTGTGTGTGTTTCATTCATGAGCTCTTGGGTGGGTGGGTGCAGAGCCACGCCCACCCACCAAGAACATAGAGCAGCTTTTAAATATTTACCAAAAACACGCACCCACTTGTTAGAGATATAAAAATGAGTCCAAGAGAAGTAACAACAGAGCTTGTCCAAATCACCCAGCTCAGCTCAGAAGGAGTAGCCCAGAGCTCAGCCAGGTAGGCCTACTGTTTGCCTGGCCCTTTGGCTCAATCAACAGTTAACTGGTCATAACACCTCCCTGTGCCCCAACTATGCCTACAGTGAGATGAAGGCTGACCTCCTGTCCTGGTCAAGGTGGGGGTGGTGTCTAGGGAAGCATCAGGCAGAGGCACCCAGGCCACCAGCCTATAACAAAAATGTTGGACATTGAGTCTCTAGCAGGCTTCTTTGGGAATAAGAGTCATGCCTGCAGTTGTGTTTTAATTGCTGGGGGATACTTGGGCTCTGGACAGAGAGCTCACCAGAAAGCCCCAAGTGGCTTCCATAGACTCATGTTTTCCCCCCTGGGGAAGCAAGATATCTTTTCTGTGTCTCTTCCATAAATCTTAGCTCTGACTACAAGTATATTCTAAGTTCTGTGAGTCCTTATGGCAGAACTCTGAATGTGGACATGGTTTGGGGACCTTCACCCACAAACCATGACAAGCAACGTGAGTGAAAAGCCCAAGTAACATAAGGTGAACTACTCAGGAGCTCAGGGAAGGCTCTGAGGTGAGAGAGAGCTCTGCCTCAGATGAGTTCCAGCAGACAGGAAGTGTTGGCAGTGGGGATCCAGAGCAGGAGGAGACCAAGGACACAGCAGGGTGTGTATACAGCTCTCCAAAGAGGCCAGGCACTGTCCACAAAGGCTGCAGCCTCAGGACTCAGTCAGGTCAAATAAAGCCATAGTCCTTACAGTTCCAGAGGCTAGAAAGTCTAAGACAGGGTCCCATGTGGTGGGCAAGGGTCTTCCTGCATGGCAGAAGGCAAACTGAGCGAGTGAAAGCTCAAGTGGGGCTTAACTCACTTTTAAAACAGACGCATTTCCAGAATAGAGAAGGACTCTTAACTTACATCACGGCCCAAGCCCCACCCCCAAGCTTTGTTGTGTATAGGAGTGTGCACAAGTGAGCATACCTGTGAGTGTGTATGAAGCCCAGACATCAAGGTCAACTGTCTTCCACAGTCGTATTCCACCTTAAATTTTGAGACACTATCTCACTGAACCTAGAGTTTGGATCGGCTACTGGTTGGGTAAATCCCCTAGGGGTCTTCTCTGGCCTCTCCCTCCTGACACTGAGGTAACAGGCACCTGCTGTCATGTCTGCCCTGGTACACTGATTATGGGGAACTAACCCTACCCTTCACCTCCTCCCCAAACTCATTCGTAAAGCTCTTCCATTCAACTCTGGTGCATTGGGGGCTGTCTCTAAAACATAAACTTTGGGGGAGATATTCAAACCATCACCCTTTCAGAGTTTAGCTGCATTTAAAAGAAGGAGGAGGAGGGAGAGGAGGAGGAGGAGGACAAGGAAGAGGAGGAGGGGAGAGAGAGGAAAAAGAGGGAGGAGAAGGAGAAGGAGAAGGAGAAGGAGAAGGAGAAGAAGAAGAAGAAGAAGAAGAAGAAGAAGAAGAAGAAGAAGAAGAAGAAGAAGAAGAAGAAGAAGAAGATTAAGTTTCAACCAACCAATCGGAGCTCTAGCAACCACTTAACTGGGGATGGTGTTCATATGCCTCCAAGGGGGACATGGGATACTCTAGAATCTCTCCTGTGACCCCCTCTCCATCTTCCCAGCCTTCTTCTCCCCTCACACCTTCCTGATCTTGTCTCCTGGCTTTTCACCCTAAGGATTCACCCTAGCTCAGTCCCTCTCAGGTGGATTCAGCCTAGCTCACTGCCTGCCTCACCTCCTCTAGGTACCTCCTTTGTCCCTGACAGCCAGCCATCTTATTCTGCCACCTTTCCTGCATATCTGCTAGTCACAAACCCTGCCCACCTGGGAGCAGTCATTGCTTATTCTCTACCTAGCCCTCCTGGTTTCAGAGCCTGGCAGGACAGATCCTCAGGAGAGGGTGTTCCATGTCCCTGCTGGCTTCATGTGATCAGTGCTGGCATTTCCCAGTCAGAGCCAGGAGAGGAAATGAACTTGAAGGCTTAAATGCTTTGATTTTTTTCTCTTAGTTGCACAATATTGAAACCAAGATGCCACTGTTAGGAACTAGGGGTGTTCAAAACCCAACTAATGAAGGAAAAAAATGTTTATAAGCTCTACCTGTAGGATAAGGTCTTGGAACATGGTTTAGGGCACCCAATAGTAGCTCTGTGACAGGGTATACTTATGCAAGCCATTGCAATAACATGTTTCATTCCAGACATGGACCATGAAGCATTAATAGATTCTTTCCAGAGGGCCTCCTACGCATGCTTCCCTGCCCTCTAGCCAAAACCTTTCTTGGGAGATTCATATTTCTCAAGTGCCAATGTCATTGTCATAAGTAAAAGAATTCTTAAACTAAATAGGTGAAGAGAAATCACCAGACCATCAGTAAGCCTTTCCACACTTTAGTTCCAGCCAGGAAGGCCGGGAAACAATGCTAAGCCGGTTGCAAGTGGGATATTCTTGAATTATTCAGAGTTGACCTTGAAGGTGTTGTCTTCAGTGTGAGTCCACAGCATCTACATCGGGATTTGCTGAAAAATCCCACTTTAAATGTGAGGCCAAAACGTTTTATTCTCCAAACAGTATTAAGACCAGGGGGTATGGTGGCCCTGGCTTTGGGATCTTACACTCTGGAAGCCAGGGCAAGAAAAAAATGAGTTCCATGATAGCCTGGCCTACATAAGGGACACACACACAATTTTCATAATTTTTAAACACTAAGTAATCGCTCCCCCAAATGAGCCTGTCTGAAGCATCCTCTTTTGGCAGCATCCCTGATTCTAGGAGGCCAGGCTGATTATAGGAGGCCAGTCTCCCTGACTGGGCCAAGAGGAGCTTAGCCTGCCAACTTTGCCCTTGTCCCCTCAAGAGTCTAGTTCTTACGTCCTCCACAGCCCTTGAGATTCTGTTACTAGAATCCCCCCTCCCCCCCAGACCCACTGGGAAGTAGTTCATTTGTACTTCCTGTCCCAGATGTTGTTTGAACCAAACTTTGGGAGGGACTTCCCTTAGCTCATGGTGGGGAGAGCTATATCCAGCTCACTTCTGCTATATCTGTCCAGGATCTCAGTGAACAGTGGAGAGCTTCTCCATCTTCTTTCCCTCCCTTCCTCCCTCCCTCCCTCCTCTCCCTTCCTTTCTTCCTTCCTTGCTTCTTTTTCTCTTCTCTCCTTCCCCAATTTTCTTCTACTTTCTATGTTGTTCAGTAAAACACCAAAAACCTGAACAAAATGGATAAGTGATTGAGTGGCTGTAGTCTGCTCTTCTTTCATCTAAGGAGGTGATGCCCCTAGCCAAGCCCCCACCAACCCCTGCAGGGACACTGGACTCTCCAGTGTCCCTGCAGGGATCTCTGCTCTCCCTCTTGACTCTCCTGTCTCCCTCACACCCATACCCACACCTACACCCACACCCACACCCACACCCACACCCACACCCACACCCACACCCACACCCACACCCACCACCAATCTGTTGATTCCTTCTGCATTCCCAGGGCTGCCACTGTGAGGAGCCAGGCTCGGGGAACCTACCCAGTGGCTCTCATTGCTCCTCTCCATGCAGGCAGTTCTGCCCTGCAGGCCCTGTGGTTCTAGTGTCAGTAGCTTCAGATCTGAATGCAGACATCGCTGAGGACTGAATGATTCTGGGAGAACAGCAGAGCCTGGGTAAAGTCCCAGCAACTACCACTGCCAACAGCCCTTCATGGCCCTAGCTTCTGTAATGGGGGTGCTAGTGGTCATGAAGGGCTGTGTCCAAACCCAGTCCCTGGTATCATCAAATGACTGAGAAAGGCATAATACCAAGCTGTGGAGAAAGGCAAAGCAACAGCTTTATCCCTTCAGGACGGGAGAGGCCTAGATCTGTGAGCTGCCAAATGGATACCAGCTTGGGTATTTACTGGGGCCCCTGGCTCCTCTCCTTTCCCCCACTGTTCCTACTGGACACCCACCCATGCCTTGCCACCTTTCTTCTCACAATATCTCCCAGAAGCAGAAAGCAGTCATCTCACAGAGCTTGCCCTCCCTTTCTTGGCCTTCCTCCTCTAACTCCCCTTCAGCATCCACAGGACATGCTGTAAGCCTGGGTTTTCTGGCACCACCTCTTTCTCCTCAGAAGCAGTAGTTCCCTCCCTTCCACTTCTGACCTTGCATCCTCTTTCACAAATGCTGTGACCACATGTTCCCACCTCCAGGGTCACACAATCCTGCCCTCTGTGGAAAGCATCCTCATGGGCGCAGAGATGTAGAGAGGCTATCCCCATGCCTCTCAACACAGAGGGCACATGATTTGACAGAGAAAAGTCTCTTCACAAATTGTCGCTATTATCCATTGTCAACACCTCTTCATCTCCTCACTGACCCTAGACTTCATACCCTGCTTATCATTCTCCATACAGCAGCCAGAGGGATCCCTTCAAACTACACAACAGCACTACTTACTCTCCTGCCCTAAAATCTCCAAAAAGGATGCTCCCGGATAGCTAAAGAAGAGGAAGAGAGGAACAAGGGACTGGAGAGATGGCTCATCAGTAAAGAACAGGTATGCTCTTGCAGAGGACTGAAGTTTGGTTCCCTCAACCGACACCTAGCAACGCACCACTCCCTGCAGCCACAGTTCCAGGGAATCTGATGCTTTCTTGTGACTTCCATGGACATCTGCATGCATGTGGTGCTACACATAAGCTCATAAGGCTAGGCTAAGGCTCTGATAAAATCCTCACAGCTAAAAGCAGCTTGGAAAGGAAAAGGTTTGGTTAGCTTATACATCCCAGGTCACTGTCCACTGAGGGACAAGGCAGGAACTCAAGGCAGGAACTCAAGGCAGGAACCTAGAAGCAGGAGCTGAAGCAGAAGCCATGCAGGAGCATGGTCACACGTACATGCACATAAATAAAAAATAATTAATATTTATAAAAAAGCAAAGGAGCAGGGATTTGGAAACCACAGAGAATCCTGCCCTCTGCACACAGTTGTATGGCATTGACTAAAAGCACAGGTAAGAGGACAGAACCAAGGGAATGAAGAACTCAGTGTCACCGTTTATTTAATTGCATTGTGTCCTAATTTGATTTCTATTGCTGTGATGAAGCACTCTGACCAACTTAAGAAAAAAAAATGCTTTCGCTTCTAGGTTACATCTCAACAGTGTTAAGAAGACAGGGCAAGAATTAAAGCAGAAATCATGGAGGAGTGCTATTGACTGGCTCTTTGTATAAATACAAGGTGATAAGTCTCTATCAAAACAGTGGGGTGTTTTCTCAAACAATTAAAACTAAACTGACCACATGATCCCACAATTATACTTCTAGGACATTCAAAAGACCTAAAAGCAAGGTCTCTGTTCATCATGCTAACAGCCCAAAGGAGGGACAAGCCAAGAGACCATCAAAAGGTAAATGAACAAGCTGGGCAAGGTGTCACAGGGCCTCAAATCTCAGCACTCAGGAGCCTGGGGCAGAGGAGAGGTTGATACCATCTTAGGCTAAGCAGCAGGTTCCAGGCTAGCCTGAGGTGCATTGTGTGATCCTATCTCAGAAACAACAGCAGTAGCCAATTTGGCATAGGTACACAGTTGTATGATTCACCCATAGGTGGAACTCAAACACACAACAGAGTGTAGATGAGCCTTGAAGACACATAGTTAAGTGAAACAAGCCAACTTCAGAAAGATATGATACTTTATGCAGTGTCTGGAACAAACTACTTTGCAGAGACAGGAAGCAGAGCATTGGTTCCTGGGACTGAGGGGAGAGAGAATGGGAAGCTGGGTTTGATAGGAACAGAGTTTGGGTTTGGAAAGAGCAAAACAACTGTAGAGTCTAAGGGCAGGGATGGTTATATGTCAATATAGATGTGCTTAATGCCACTAAACTGTGCATCAAAAATGTGTTAAAATGGTCATTATATGTATGTTATCACAACTTAAAACCCCTGAAAAGTCCATTCATCATGTTTTATAATAAAATACATGAGTAAAACCAAAGGCTACAGGGACTACATCAGCAGCCTTGCCTACCTCTGTGAGCTAGCTCCCATCAACGTTCTCACTTTGACCTCCCTGCTGAAGATATTCCCACCATCAGCCTTTTGTCCACTTCCTGGGGTCCCTGTCCCCTATCTTCCTGTGACTGCCCCTTTACAGCTCCTGATCCATCTGCAGAGAGACCCTTCATCATCACTCTAGAATAAAGGAGTCTCCTCTATTTCCAACTTCATTAAAATGTTTGTCACTTGTTAATAATAAATGGCACAGTTAAAGGACCTTGAAATAGAGAAAGCCATCACTGTGAAGAGTCTTAAAGAGGTGGGAATAGAGGAGACCAACCTCCCTCAAGGAGAGCTGAGGAAGGAGGAACTGAGAGGTAGTTGGGGATGGTCCCCAAGGTCTATGCGACTTGTGGCTTCCAGCCCCTTGACTATGTGGCTCAGTAGAGCAAAGGCTGGTGGTGTTCCTTTGATTTGTTGATCTGACTCATGGTTCAGTTAGTTGGCTCCTGTGGCCTATTTCAAATCCCTAACAAAGAAAATGGGCTGTCCTACTGTTGAAAGCACAACCCTTTCAAGTGCATGTTCCTTGTTTGTGGTTTTAGGTTTGGGCGTTGAGACAGAGTCTCTGCTATGTAGCCTTAGGATGGCCTCCAGCTCCCTGTTGTTCTGCCCCCCAACCCCAATGCCAAAGTGATAGAATTTATAGCTATCAACTACACTGTACCTGGATTATCTATCTCTCCTGTTTAGTAAAAACAGAGGTCTGGGGGATTGCTCAGTTAGTAAAGTGTTTGCCAGACAAGTGTGAAAACCCAAGTTAATTCCTCAGAGCCTGCAGAAGAAAGCCAGACACACAGGGAGTAGCTGTAATCCCAGCTATGGGGAGACAGAGACAGAAATATGCCAGAGAGCACTGGCCCACCTGTCTAGCAAACTCAGCAAGCTCTGTGTTCAATGAGTACCTGCCCCTCCCCCCAAAATGGCAGAAAGCAACAGAAGAAGACATCTAATGGTAACCTCTAGCCCAGGCACGTGACACCCAGACAAATGTAACAAAGCGTTTTAAGAGCACAAGTGGCCTTTGTATTTAACCTATTTGGCACTCCTGTCTCATTATAAACCTAAAGAGTGCACCTTGTAAACCACATCACAGTTGCATTTACCAAAGAGCAGGCTTTGAAAGAGTAAGTTTACTCTTAAACTTTTAAAAAAGTTTTACTTAACTTTTAAACTTTGCTTAAAATTTAAATCTGATTGTAAGTTATTACCTTTGAGTGATGTAACTCATAGGGCTATATAGAAATAGACATACTTAAAAGACTGTGAGAGAGAGGGGGGATGTCTATCTGTGTCTGTGTCTGTGTCTATGCCTGTCTCTGTCTCTGTCTGTGTGCGTCCGTGTCTACACTAAGTTTGAAAGTATGCACATATTATATCTCTTTCCTAATAAACACAATTTTATTTCATTCTGGCTCATTCTGAGATTCATTTTGATAATACTAGCTTTGCCTAAATGTGGCTCTCCAAGGGCTGTCTCTCCCACTACCACTGACTCTCCAAATACAATACCAGGCAAGAAAGGATGCTAAGATTTGGAAAACCAAAGCCTACATCAGGTACCTCTCTGCTAGGACCTCAGAACTAAACATGAACACCAAAACTTATTCCCAAACACACGCATCATGGGTGTGTGGCTGACATGATCTCCCCAGAGACTCAGGGACCCGTTCACTGTGCCACCTGGACATTTTCTTTGGTTTGCAAGCTGAGAACCAGGGGTGGGAAGGGTGGTCTTCCTCGCCTCACAGATGATTGGCGTTTCCCCAGGCATCAAAGGTATTCTGAAGGCCTCTCCTACATACACATCTCAGGCCCTGTTCCTGCCCCAACTGTTCATCTCTAGAAAGATTTCTTCCAAATCAGAAAAGCAGGTTGTTTTGCTGAATGTGAATTGCAACCAAAAGGAGGTCAAGTTTTAAAAGAGGTAGCATGGGAGGGGACCATAATTAAACAGGCTCTGGGCTGGGTACGGATGATTAATTTCAAGTACATAACATCCCGGAATACACGTGACCCAAGGTATTTTTCTCAATAACCTTAGTGCTGGTCGGGTTGTTCCCTAAGTTGCATGCCAGCAACATCTCCTTACTGGTATGTCTCTTGGCAGCTGCCTCAACTGCACACCTTTCAAGCAGACGGAACCCAGCCTTGTTTTCACACTGCTGTTGTTGTGTCCCTGGCTGCAGTCTGCCAGATGGTTTGTGTTTGGTGGCCTTCACTTGTTGAAAGTACCCTTTCTTGGGTGTGGGGTCTTCTCTGTAGTCTAGAGAGAAAAATGTATGAGCAGAGCTTTTCCATCAAGATCATGAAACCTTATGTTTTCCTCACGTGACCCTACACTCAACTCCCACCTCTTCTAGAACATTCTCAATCATGAGCAATTAGAAGCCTCAGGTAGGCTATCTGCTGGCCACCATTTTTGTAATGACAGGCCGCCTTCTGAACCTCATCCAAATGAGTCTCAGAGCCGCCATGAGGCAGCAATCAGGGTGTGATAGCAGACATGACCCCAGCCCCCAGGCTGAGCTCATCAGAAGCCTTCAACAGTGAGAGGAAGCTGACCTCTGAAAGAGGGAAATTAATCAACTATTCAGAGAGGAGCAGGCCTGAACTCAGAGGCAGAGCTGCCCAATGCCGTCTGGGTCCCTTGTCCAGGTAGGTCTTCTTAAGTTGCATCTCTTTCAAATCCTATGACAGCTGTCTGCGAAATTAGTTTGCTTCAAGCTGATTCTAGTTGGACGTTACGCGTGAGCAAAAGATTACCGATAATGCCGCCTGACTCTCCTGACAGCCAGCCTCCCTGAGCATCGTCATCTGCCTGCCTAGTTTATAGATGGGTTACTTCACAAGCCGGCTGTGTCAAAACACAGATCATCCTATCTGGAAACTACATAGATAGCTTAACCATCCAGAAGCAGTTATTTTGATGCATTGAGGTATTCGTGAAGTCAAAGGGATTGGTCAGGTAAATTGTAATGTACTGTCTGCTTGGGTCTGTTCAGGCTGTCATGACAAAGGGCCACAGGCTGAGTGACGTAGGCAAGAGACTTATTGTGTAACCATAGTTATGGAGTCCAGAAGTCTGAGTTGAAGATACCAGAAGGACTGGTTTCTTCTGACATTTTCCCCTTGACCTACAAATGCATTCCTTCTGCCCCAGGCTCTTCTTGCTATCTTTGCCTATATGTGTCTCTCACTCCTTCCAAATTTTCTGCTTTATATGAGGCCATCCTTGGGGATCACAGTCTCTCGTTTTGACCTCACTGTAACGTGCTTCCCTGTATAAATATGTTGTCTCCAAATAATGTTGTGGTCTGAAGTAGTAGAGATGTGTCATTTTTGAAGGGGACACACTTCAGTGTGTCATGTTTGAGATGAACACAAGGCACTGAGTGCAAAGAGAAGGCCTGCCTGCCTGCCTGCCTGTGTGAAAGATAAAAGTCTCCAAGCTTACTTTATACAAAAAAAAAAGAATCTGTATGCTTGTGTGTTTTTATCTCTGTGTGATATATGCACAGGAACCTGAATATTAAGATGTGTAGGTACATTTCTTCTTTTCTTTTTATTGTTTCTCTCTTTTTTTCCCCAAGAATGAAAATTAAACCTAGAACCTTCCACACGCTAAGGAAACACTTCACCACTGAGCTATTCCCAGCCTTCATTTCCATCTTTGCTTTTAGACAAGGCCTCACTATTTGCCCAGATCAGCCTGGCGTTCACTCTGTAGCCTACATGGGCCTACACGGGCCTAGGACCTGTTGGTACCTTCCTGCTTCAACCTGCCAAGTAGCTGGAATTCCAGGCTGACTCACATCTCTTCAGTTTTATAGACAGAACCAAGAAAACACAGTCTGGGGTTACCTTATGAGGAGCAAGAACAGCACAGCAAAAGCCTTGAATCTTTCATTTGTGCTGTATCTAGTTTCTATTTCTATATTGTCTGGCTCATACATGTGTGCTTTATAAAATATGTAAGCCTAAATATGTATATATGTACATGCAACATATGTACACATACACATGCTTCTTTTTAAATCCTTATTCTCTTCTGCATTCTATTTAAAATGTAAGCCATGAATTATCTTAAGGACACTAGATGGTTTATATATACATTCTAAGGACTGGATTCATGTGCCAAGTGAGGCCTGCATCTTGTGTTTCCATCTATACTTGTAAGCTCTTTAAGGGCTATGTTCATTCTAAGCAACTCATGAGGCCTGGCATGGATGGTCAGGAAATCGGATCCTTTCTCATGCTCTGCAGGCAGTGACTGGGGTGGGGGATGATGAAGGAAGACTGAGTGTCACTTAGGAGTCGGCTAAATCTGGATGAGGAGAGAAGGCCTTACATACGACTGCCCACCAAGGTCTCTGTTGGTGGACTTGGCCACCCGTCGGCTGTTGCCCTGTTCTAGTGCTTTCTGCTATACATACAAGAAAAATGTCCCTGGAAGGAGTGACAACTTAGAGTCGCTGCTTTACCTCTCCCATTGGTCAGTCCTTCCCAAGACCAGCACCAAGAGAAGAGCTAACTGGGACCTGGAGACATCCAAAGACCATGATGACTCAGCGTGTCCCTGCTGAGCTGGGGACACGGATTTAGAAGTGTTTCGAGAGGCTTGGTCCTCTTGGGGAGCCTGCTTTTCAGGGACTGCCCCAGTCAGTCTCTGCTGCCCCTGCTCAGCCTCCACCCCACATTGTTAACCATGCTGTGTTTCTAAAAAGGACTCATTGCAGAAGTAATGAGAAGTTACTATGGCCATGTAGAGATGTCTAGCCCTCTCCAGAAGGCAGGTACTACTTTGCCAAACCCTGTCTGGGTCGAGACTTTATCCAGAATGGAAGCCATTAGTCATGTGGCTGTCCCAATTGAAGTTGAAGTAAAATTCCATATTCAATTGTTAGGTCTCATGAGCTACCATATTGAATAGTAAGACGAGAACATTTCCACCCTTACAGGTTTTTTTTAAGAGCCTTGACTGTGTGTTGCTGGCATTTGCAACTTTGTAGGTTCTTCTTTCTTCCACCTTTCCCTACCCCCTTTCCACAACCCTTTCAAACTCCTAACACTAAATAGGAGAGAAAAAAAGATAGAGAAGAAAAGGGGTGACATTCTCATTAAACCACTTCTCGCTGATTAGGGGCATCGGGTTCCTTGGGGCAAGTTTGATCTTCGCTGTCAGAATATCTAATTTCTTCTTGATGTTTCTTTCCACATAACTATGTAACAAACCTCAACAAACAAGCAACCAACCAACAATCCACCATGCCTCCCAGAGCCCTAGCATTTTATACACCCTCTGAAAAGCTCCCAGAAGTCCAAGTATCACACAATCGCAGAAACTATCTGCAGCTGGCAAAATCTTGTTCCTGCTAGAACACAAGGCAAACCATAGTCAGGTGCTATGGATGACCTGAAGGAGCCCCTTACCCCATACCCAGGATTAAAATTAAAACATACTCTTAGAATATTTCTGTGTTTTTTGGAGAAACCCAAGCTCCAAAATTGTCACTCCATCGGTGAGAGGAGACCCAAACTTTATCCAAGTTCATCGAGCCCACAAAGGGATTCCCTGAGCTGCTCAGACCCACACCATTGTTTGAAACGATCCACAGGCTATGCAGGGCCAAGAGATAACTGCATTAGGATGTGGCAACTGAACCTAAGCAATGGTATGGTGTTGGGAAGTGTGAGCGCTCACTGGAGCGAGCTTCATAGGCATTAACTCCCACCCTCCCAGCACGCAGTAAGGGAACAGCCTTGGGCTGGCGGACTCATCTATTCCTTTGCTCCTCAGTTCCAGATTCAGCTGTTTTACTATTTTCCCGAAATCTACATTGGAGAGTGAGTTCTTAGGCTGTTTGCAATGCTCAAAAATATCGTTTTAAAAATGCCTTCATTTGTTATAGAAATCTGGTGCTAGGCACAAATGCGTACACCCAAGTAATTCAAAATATTGTTTTGTATATTTCCATTTTTCTTGAAGTCATAGTAAAATACATAGAATGTGAAATTTACTACCTTAACCTTTTTGTTCCATACTTTATTCCCCCCGCCCCCGCCCTGCCTTTCTTTTTCTCTTGTTTTGAGAAGCCTAGACTCTTCTGGGCCTCATGAATGCTGGGAGTTAGAGGTGACTGGGAGCCATCCAGAGTGGGTGGCTGGGAACTGAACTCCGGTTCTCTGCAAGAGCAGTAAGTGCTCCTAACTACTGGGTCATGTCTTGGGCCCCAATTTAGCCACTTCTAAGTGTACAGTTCAGTGGATCTGGATCCATGCTTGGCACTCGAGTAATATTATTGGATGAATCCATTAATATAGATAGATATAGATATAGATATAGATATAGATATAGATATAGATATAGATATAGATATAGATATAGATATAGATACCAGGCCAGGATTATAAGACAAGCAGAGAACAGAACATCCATGCTGAAGCAAACACAATCCCTAGAGCAGCAGGTGGCTGAGCTGAGCTTTCTAGAGTCCTCATCTCTGCAGCCTGGCTTTCAGGCACCACGCGACCCTTACAAGGAATGTCAGGAGCTGTCTGCAGGAACAGGTTAGGTTGGAGACTGGGTAAGGTAACACACCAACTCTTCCTTCTCCATTTTGGGCTACGGTTGCCTTTGTTCTCATTTTCTGTCTTCCTCGAGTGGATCTCCTGAGCCTCAAACCTGTCCAACCCTGTTCTTTCCTGGGCTGCTCAAATTCGATGTTTAACTTGCCCTAGGCTCGGGAGCAACCCTGCTGACCGTGACTTGACTCTGTAGGACCAAGATTAAATCACGGTTACTGATTTACACAGGTGGCCAACTCCCAACTGGTACCACATGACAAATGTAGGAGAGACTGAGTTAGAACACAGATCTGATTCCTTTTTGGTTTTTTCGAGACAGGGTTTCTCTGTGTGGCCCTGGCTCTCCTGGAACTCACTCTGTAGACCAGGCTGGCCTCGAACTCAGAAATCCGCCTGCCTCTGCCTCCTGAGTGCTGGGATTAAAGGCGTGCACCACCACTGATCTGATTCTTAACAATCTTAAGGCTATTCTACTCAAATTTATTCCCAACGCTGGCAAGAGATTTTTAACTTTCCATTTCCCATCCCCACAAGCTGCCCAGCTGGCACAGCCCAGTGGTAGTGTGCCTGTGAGTTTTTGTAGAACCCTAGGTCTGTTCTTGCAGGACTTAAACTTCAACCTGAGTTTTGGCTGGTACAATTAAACCCTTGCATGGTTCAAGTGGTCTAAGGCAGTGGGCAACAAGGCTAAAGGAAAAGTGGGAAATGGCAGGTAAGTCCATTCCCAAGCCATACCCTTCACTAGGCACTGTGTATGGTCTAGATTAGAACAATCTTCACTGGGCTGTCATGACACGAAGATACAGTTCACACAAGGCCAACCCTTTACTCTGTGTTTTCCCCTGCTTCTCTTCTGGCCCTTGTCACCCACTGCCTCAGTACATTTGAACAGTGCAAGGGTTTAATTGTGCCCTCTAAGACCCATGCTGAAATTTAATTGCTATTTTAACAGCGCTGAGAGATGGGTAGGTCAAGAGGATTCTGCTTGTGTGGATGAAGCATCTTTCCCCCTTTCTCCCCCACTGGCCCCTAATCTCCTCTGTCACTTCTTCTGAAATGACTGCCATCTGCAAGGTTCTGACCCAGCAAAACAACCCACAATATATATGATCCCTTGAGCTTGGACCTCCCAGCCACCAGACCATGAGACAAATGAAATTCTATTGTTCATAAATTACCTTGCCTGTGGTAATGTGTGATAGCGTAGGAAACTAGACTAGGGCAGGCTGGTGTGACAACTTAAAATAGACTGGGTGGACTGTAAACAACAGAAACGCCTTTCTTAGCTCTAGAGGCCCGGTGCCTGCACGGCCAGGTTCTGGTACTGACCCTGCTCTGGGTCATATGTTCCTGCTCTGAGTCACATGACCAATAGCTTGCTTCTGCTCTGGATTAAGCTAATAATGCCACTTGTAATGGCTCTACTTTCGTGTCCTGTCCACCTTCTCAAAGCCTGACTCCCTAACGCATTGGCACTGGGTATCCATAGAAGAATCCTGGGGTTTTACACATGTTCAAACCATCATACACAGCATCCCTAAATATAGACAGTGCTCAGTGTTCTGTATCAGCCATCTTTTGCCCTGTGTGTACTCTCTCCTCTTCACCTCCCATGAGCTCAAATCTCATCCAGGAAGATGCTTCTTGGACTAGTGTCCCATGGTAACTTACTCTCGCCTCCACATTTGTCTACCTCTGTGCCCTTTTTTTCTGGGGACTTAAGATTGATATCTCTACAATTATTTCAGATCTTCTACTCCCGCTCCAGCCAGTTTCTCTTGCTACCTTCACATCTAGTAGGGCAACCTCGGTCTCCCCATTATTGTTCATTAACCCATTCAGCATCTATGAAACATCTCCTTCCCATGACCCCAGAGCCTGGCTCATTTCTATCCTCTCTTGTTCCCTTAAGCCAGCCTGTGGTCTATCCTACTGAGTCTCACCACTGGTTTCAGAATGTATTTTCTAGTTTGATGGTTCTCTTTTTAAAAGAGAGGAGAAGGAATGTTATCTTCCACTGGAAATGTGTTCAGCAGTTAAGAGCACTTGCAGCCGGGTGTGGTGGTGCACGCCTTTAATCCCAGCACTCAGGAGGCAGAGGCAGGCAGATTTCTGAGTTCGAGGCCAGCCTGGTCTACAAAGTGAGTTCCAGAACAGCCAGGGTTATACAGAGAAACCTTGTCATGAAAAACAAACAAATAAACAAGCACTTGCTACTCTTCTAGAGGCTCCAAGTTCATCTCCTGGGACTCAGTGCTAAGTGCCTTGCAATTGTCTGTAACTCCAATTCCAGGCATCCACTGTTTCCTTTGGCTTCTGAGGGCACTATGCTCACATGTGCCTGAGAGTGTACACACACACACACACACACACACACACACACACATGCTCTCTAAATTTTTAAAAATAGTTTTAAAGAAAGAGTGCTATTTGTATAAGCAGAGTGCTTTAACTCCTTCTCTCAAATAAAAAGATCTGAAATCAGAAATAAGAATCTCCATTGAAGAAAAAAATTAGAGATTAGCCGGGTGGTGTTGGCACACTCCTTTAACCACAACACTTAGGAGGCAGAGTCGGGTGGCTCTCTGTAGACTACCTCGGTCTACAGAGCTGAGTTCTAGAACAGACAGGGTTATATGGGTAAACCTTGTCTTGAAAAACAAAAACAAAAAACAAACAAACAAAAAAGAGAGAAGGAAAGAAAGAGAAAGAAAGAAATTAAAAAATTAGTTCCCTAGGGGGAAATCATAAAATAAATCTCTTAAACTGTAAAAACAGTTTATGTGCTAGTCTGCTGTGCTCTAAAATCCATTCATCAAACTCTCGAGGAAGCTGAGTAGCTAACCCAGGAATGGGAGGGGGAGGCTCTGCTCAGCGTAGTAAACAACGTGAGGTGTAAGACCTGGCGTCCAGCAATGTCAGGCAGAGATTGCTTGCTGTTGTTTTGCTTTCTATTCAAGGTCAAGTAAGAAGGACATAGCTTGTTTTGCTAGCAAGATATTTTTTTTTCCAAAAGACTGTATTTACTTCCCTGGGTGAACAAGTATGGTGTTGTAAATATCAAGCTTCAGGAGGGGAGCTTTACATATGGGTCAGAGGTCACAACATAGAATTTATCATTTTCAATTACTTCAATCTCCTCACTCATTCCTGAACTTAATGTAGACTCGCTGGATAGTTTTTCGTTTTCCTTTATTTACTCAAAACCTCCACCGTGGTTTCCAACATTTGAATTTGCCACCTGTTAGTCTCTTAACAGTGATAAAGGACTTTCATAGTTTCTGGGATGAGTTTACCCCCAAGAAACACAGATACTTAAGTCCTAATCCCAGGACCACGGAGGATGACCTTGTTTGGAAACAGCATGCTTTCAGATACCCTCCGACTGAGCTCCTTCTGGGTCGGGGCCCTCAGGGAGCACTGGTCTCCATTTTGTTTAAGATTTATTTCTTTGATCTTATGATGTGTCTGGGTGTTTGTCCTGCTTGTACGTCTGTGCTCCCTGAGCATGCCCGGTACCTGTGGAAAACCCAAGGAGGCATCAGATCCTCTGGAACTGAGGTCACAACCAGTTGTGAGCCACTGCGTGGGCTCTAAGTGACAACCTGGGTCCTCTTCAAGAGTAGCCAGTGCTCTTCGCTGCTGAGCCATCTCTCCAGTTCCAGGACTGGTTTGCTTTTGAGAGAAGAGAAAGGGAGATGGGTACAGAAGTACTCCCAGAGAGACGGTCAGAGGCAGAGGCGGGAGGTTGTATCTACAAGCCCAAAGAATGCCAGGGATTTCCAGAGAGACCAGTTTCCAATCAGGAGAGGAAGTGGATGCCAGTGTCTCTAAGATCACCCTCTCCATCCTCTTCAGCTTCCTGGTCCTTGTGCTTGTCAAAAGATGAGACACACAAGACAGTGTGGAGTTTATTGCATCCTCTCAATGAGTCAGTGTGGACTATGGCTGAGAGCACCGTCATGCTGCTCTGTATTTCAGGCAGACTTCATGCTATTTCTAAATTCTCAATTGTAAGCAGTTTTTTCTGAGGGACCTGCCCTGTCAAAGTGATTCAAGGGCCTCTTTTTCATTGATTTTTATACGATGGGGAAGCACCTGTCTTTGATCTTTACCAGAAAGCCTCCTGTTTGGGGTTAATCTTGTTGGAAGCAGAGCTCCCAGAAGCCACATTCTGGTAGTCACCGATTCATGACCTTCTAGGATGTCAGACCAAGGCCACACTCGGTTCATGTTCCATACCTCCAGGCAGTAATTAGAGCCCTGCAGATCCAGTCCTCAGGCTTATAGACTGCTGCTGCTGCTGCTGCTAGCAGCATCTATGTCCAATTCCAAGTCTGCTAGTATCTAGTCAGCCATTTCCCATTAACACCTGAATTGGGGGCTGCCAGCTCCCAGAACTGCAAGAAAATAGATTTTCATGGCTCTGAGCCATCCACTTCGTGGTCATCATGCTTGCAGCCCTGGGAAACGAACCCAGTGGATATTGCTCTCTTTGACCTCAGAGCCCGCCATAGAACATGTAGTGTTTTAAGTACCGCATGGATCCAACCTAGCCTCTTCAGAGAACCTGACCTTTCTGGCTCCCTGCAACTGCAACACATACAGTTCCTCTGAAACACTTCTAGCTTGCCTCATACCCCAGAGCTTCTGTGAATCATGGCCCACCACAATTCCCCTGAAACCTGGAAGAAAAAAGTGCGTCCCGGTCTTGAGGTGGAGAGATTTGAGAGATTGGTGCCCAGTGACCAGGAATCATTTCACACTGAGCCCAAGGCTTGAGCATAACTCTCTCCTTCCTATCTGCCCTCCCAACCACACTGAGAGAGGTGGGCAAATCCTGGAACCATTACAGCTCAGCTCCTGGTCACACAAGGTCACATACATACACATACACACACACACACACACACACACACACACACACACGCACACGCACACACACACACACGCACACGCAAAGCTGATGAGGATTCCCTGCAGGGTGTGGGGAGGACCAAGGCATAGGGCAGCCCACCACAGGTTACAGAGATTAAAGAGGGCTGGCTGTTCCACTGAAGACTTGATAAGAAGAGAGTTCGTGATTTACGGGAGTGGCTCGCAGGGCACAGACGTGTGCAGTTCACCATTTGTACCAACATTCCTTCCCTTCCACCAGTGTGGTCTGGTCTGAATGCATCCATGAGCAGAGAGGTGTCAGTGCCAGTCTCTCTGAGCTTGAAAGACACTTGGTAAAAGTCATGAGAGCCAGCTCCTTCCCCCTGCAGGGGATGCAAAATTCCTTCTCAGTCCTGCACTCCTGCTGGCCCCTGCTTTGTTAAGGCAAAGAATAGGATAGTGACAAGCAAAGTTGCCAGTTTGGAAAACACAATATCTAGGGCCAATGAGATGGCTCAGCAGGTTAAGGGGCTTGCAGCACAAGCCTGGCCCCTGAGTTTGATTCCTGGAACCTGCATAATGATAGAAGGAAAGAACCAGCTTCACAAAGATCTCCAAAGTCACACCATGGCACATATGTACACACACACACACACACACAGACACACACAGAGACACACACACACACACACCTTATACACGATAGCAATAGTAATAACAAAGTTAGTTTTAATAAAATGTAGTATCCTCTTGCATATCCTCTTATCATACATGCTTATGCACAATTAACTAAATCTGCATGAGTCCTTTCAAATGTTCACATATTCACAAATACACACATATACACATACACACACATACACATATACACACATTCACACATACACACATACACACATATACACATACACACATACACATATACACATACACATATATACACATTCACACATACACACATTCACACATACACAAATATGCACATATGAACATACACACATACATGTATACACATGTACATATACATTCACAAAAACACACATACACATAATCACATACACACATACACATATACACAAACATACCCACAAACATATCCATCATCCAGTACTGAACTTCCCAGCTGCTTCTATTGTTGTCTGTATCTTGAAATTTAACTCGTGTGTGTGTGTGTGTGTGTGTGTGTGTGTGTGTGAATACATTTGTGTATGCTGCCCTTAGAGGCCAGCAGAAGGAGCCAGATATCTAGGAGCTAGAATTACAGGGATTGTGAGCCACTGGACTGGGGTGCTGCCATCTAAACTGGGGGGTCTCAGAATGGAGCAGGGAGGGTGTTCAGCTGTTGTTAATTGCTGAGTTGTCTCTTATGATCCTATTGTGTCAATGGAATGATGTGTGGGGGAAAAAAAACTCATGTTTTAAGGTCATATGACTAGGTTGGGCTACAGAGCTTCTGTTCAGTTCCACAGAAGTCATTGAGCTTCTCTGACCTTCAACTGTATACAATTCTATGTTAGTTACTGTTTTATTGCTATGAAGAGATACCATGACCAAGGCAGCTCTTATAAAGAAAACATTTAACTGGAGGCCTTGTTTACAGTTTTAGCATGTTACTCCATGCTCATCACAGTGAGAAGCAGACAGGCCTGGTGCTAGAGCAATAGCTGAGAGCTTTACATCATGATTCACAGACAGCAGGTATAGGGTGACACTGAACTTGACAAGGTCTTTTGAAACCTCAAAGTGACAAACTTTCTCCTCCAAGGTCACACCTCCTCCAAGGCCACACCTCCTCCAAGGCCACACCCCTCCAACAAGGTCACACCACCTCCAACAAGGTCACACTTCCTCCAACAAGGTCATATCTCCTCCAACAAGGCCACACCCCTCCAACAAGGCCACACCTCCTCCAACAAGGCCTCACATCCTAATCCTTCCTAAACAATTTCACTAACTGGAGAACAAACATTCAAATACATGAGCCCATCGCAGGGTCTTGGCAAATAGGGTTCAGGGCAAGATCAGAGAAGACAGATCAGATAAAATCACCGATGACCAGGACTCTGAGCTGAACGACATGGAGAGACACTGCCCCATGAGTGTTGTCAAAGGGTACACAGTCCCACACAGGAGCAAGATGGCATCTCTCTTGGCAGCGTGACCACGGTATAACTTTGGACGTCACTCCTATGAGCTTATCGCTGTGCCTTTTCTTTCCAGTTCCAGTGACCCTGAAGATGCAGCCCATCCTTCAGAAATCTCTGTCTCAGCAGTGACCATGGATTCTGTTGTACGCAACAGAACACCCAGCTCCATATACAATCTGCATGGCCATGAGGATGGGTAAATACCCTTGGTGCCCCCACAAAAGCCACTTTCCCAGAGAACCATTGTAGGACATTTCTGTGAAATGACTTTTACAAAATGATTCTCTACTTAGCAGGGTTAGTATATTATGGGATATCCCACATCCATTGCAAATAAACAGACCAACACTTCACAGAACTCTTGTGGTGGCTAACCATCACTGTTATCTTACTCAACTTTGGCATCACCTAGGAGCTTGGTGAGGCACAGCTCTGGGTATCTAGGAAGGTATACCCAGAAAGAATTTATGACAGGAGAAAGACTCGTTTCTATATGTAGGTGGAACTATCTCGAACAAGCTGGGGGCCCAAACAGAGTAAAAAAGGTGAAAAAAGAAATCCAGTTGAACCCTGACACTCCCTGCTTGCTTGCTTTCTGCTAAAGACAGAGCTGTTCCACTAAGCCCAGCCCCATCCTCCCCTGGTCCCCCATGATGGGCCGAGTCCTCCAAAACCATGAACAAAATAAGCTCTCCTTCAGCTGCTTCTGCCAAAGATTGGCCGCAGCAACGATAAACATTAACTCATACGACCTTCCCAAGTCAGAAAGAATTAATTCACTTAGAGACAAGCAGGAAAGAAGTCACTGAGGTAGAAGGTATGTAGAAACAGAGCACCCAAACACTCTTTTCCATTACTTTTTACAGGAGGCGTTGATATAATGCAGGTTTGACCTTGGTAAATTCACCGATGAGAATTCACAGTTTCAACAGGGACGTCCTGGAACTCTGGCTGCGATGCGCCTCCATGTCAGACATCTCGCACATTTGGGCAAACTCCAGAGCTCATGCCGTTCTTAGGAATCGTCGTCTCCATTTCTGCTTCGTGCATAAATGTGATTTCTGCTACTGCAAATACCACCCACCGGGGCAAAGATAAGTGATACGGAGTGGGTTTTGCAAGTGTCTTTGGTATTTTTAGGAAAAGGCATTTTGAAATGTTCAGTTGTGTGAGACAGCCTGTTGTCGGGCAGAGAAGCAGGCCTGCTTGCCTGAGAGTCATTTCTGCGTGGAAGAAAGGTTTCTATCCTGGGCCTGGCTGCATCCGCCCTGGCAACGCTGACGCACAGAATGTTATTGGATTTGGAAAAGGCAACTTGGGGAAATGCGAAGCCTGAAACGCTGAACCAGGAGCAGGATGCCTCTTGAGGCGCCTGTGGGCATACACCCTAGGTCTCCCCGGGAGCCTCAAGCCGCAGGGTAAGAAGAGAGACAGCAGCAGCATAGGGGGCTTCTGGGTCTTTTCCCAGCTGTTGTAACAAAAAGCCATATGCCAGCTGGCTTATAAACAACAGAAAGTTACTGTCGCGGGACTGGAGGCCACAGGTCCAGGATGAGGGGAACGGCTCCGGTTCCAATGAGGACTCACTTCCGAGTTCATACACATCCTCTTCCCTCTGTGGCTTCATGGCTTCTCTCCTTGAGACCTATCTACAGTTACCTTATGGCCCCTCACATAAGCCCAGACCAAATCACCCTCAAAAGACCTGATCGGTAAGGACTTGAACGTGAATTCAATTCTCACGATGTACGGTAGTCACGTGCATAGTTACTGAACGAGTTAATTGGTGTTTTAGTTTTGTAGCACATGCTGGTCTTAAAAGCATGATCCTCCTGCTTCTGCCTCCCACATACACCGCCACACTCAGCTTTGGCCATTACATCTTAATAAAAAAAATTTTTTTTAAAAAGACTTTTTAAAAAAGAATTTCAGGAGACACAAACACACTAACCACAGCCCTGGCTACAGATACTCTTACCATATGAATAAATAATGATGTCTTTAAAAACTGAATTGGTCTTATGCATTTAAAAGTGGATACAATTCTGCTTACTGCTAGGAATTTAATATTAAAAATTGCCAAGCCACTAACAATCATTACAGAAAACTACCATATGGAAAAGTTATCAACATGTCTGTTTTGGAAGCAGAAAATCACTGCAATGTTTTCAAGTATCAAAAAAAAAATCCATTACACACTTTTGGGGGGGGCAATTTTTCCTCCCTTAGGGGTGAGAACAACCCGCCCATTAATGAGGAAGGGAGATGTTCAAGTTCTCAGAAAGCGTGAAGGACTAATTGCAGACAAAGATGTAAAGAAATCCTGAGAGCCCAGGCTCGTGGCTCCCACGCCTTGGGGGTCATTCATGTGGGTTCTCTGCTCAGCCAGAAACACGGCTTCCTTTTTCAGAAGCATGGTGGGAGTCAGGCCCTGCCATTGAAGATGATAGTTACTACTTCCAGGGGCTATTTCCACCTTCTGGAATAGACCGTTGGGGAGTAGGAGGCACAGGCAGTCATGAGTGTATGAGCCAAGCTTTAAGTCAGAGTCAAAGGCTCTTTCTCTCTCTCTCTCTCTCTCTCTCTCTCTCTCTCTCTCTGTGTGTGTGTGTGTGTGTGTGTGTGTGTGTGTGTGTGTGTGTATGTGTGTGTGTTACAGGGAGAGGGCAGCAAGGGGGGGTGGCGGTTGTGGACAGGGGTGTGGACGCTTGAGCACAGTTTTTGGGAACTTGGGACTAGGCCAGCAGCCAGAAATCTCCAGTATCCCTGCCGCTTTCTCTGTGTGCAGTGCTGGAATTACAGGCATGAGCCCGGCCAGACCCAGCTTTTTACATGGGTGCTGGGATTTGAACTAAGTCCTCGCGCATGTGCAACAAGCGTTTCTACCCACTGAGTTTTGTGCCCAGCTCAAAGTTCATTCTAAAAGGCAGCCTTGCCCTCGTTCTCTCTCTGCATTCCTAGCGTGCTGCAGATAGCTCCAGCCCACCCTCTCAGCTATCCCAGATCTCGTGAGGAAACCACTCCAGGTGCCAATTCTCCTCGAATAAAGTGGACAAGCTCTCACTGGGCTTACCTTGCAGGGCTACCCATGCAGCTATGAGGGAAAGTTGTTTGGGAGTTCTGAATCACAAAGGCATGAAAAGCCCCCGAGGGAGGGGTTTTCAAACAGAGAAGACCTTCACCCACACTGGCCCCAAATAAAATCGACAGCTCTGTCCTGCATCACTCTGCAAAGTTACCCTTATTCCCACCCTCTGCATCTTCTTCAGGGGACTTCCGAAGTTCCTGTGGTATTGTTGGATCGGCAGCTGAACACTGGCGCTCCGATTAGCATATGGGCTTACTTAAGGTAACACTGTAGTTAAGAGGTTAATAAGATTCCTGTACCACCTGATAAGGTTTTACCATACCTTCTCCTCGTCGGAAAGAGAGTTCATAACACAGGCTGCTGAACAATCAATATCTCTACGGAGGAAGAGATCTAGCATTAGTATTGGCCTCTAGATCCCACATGACAGTCCCGGAATGACCTCTTGACCTACATTATCCTGCCCTCCCCCCCTCCATCAAGCCTTTCTTTGCTAAAGACCCAAGAGCAGGATTTGAGCACTTCTTCAGGAGTTTCTCGTTTCATTTATTTGCAGTCTACAGGATTTCTTAAAAGGTTTGTCTCTGTCAGAAACCCCAGCAGGACCAACTCTGAACCAATCACACAAGGGCTGGGCTGGCCCACCAACAGTCAAGAGAGATGGGGGTTGGCGTTACAGGCTAGGAGGAGCAGATGGACTGAGTCACCAAGACCTCCAAATCCAGGGGCTCAGGATAAAGAAAGGAAGAAGGTCCGTGGGAACAGACGTGGGAAATTATCGCCAAAGGAACCAGACAGGAACTGGGAAAGGCTGCGTACATTGTAAATCCCCTATAGCTCATTTTCTATAGCTCATCGTCCACACCAAATATGGGGAGGACACTGGGGACACATGCCTATTGGTCCGTCTGGGCCTCCGCTTCCTCAGTAGCCAAACAGGAAGATACTGACCTCAAGAGTGTACTGTGAGCTTTAGATGGGCTTTTCAGCCTACAGCTCAGGAGGTCTGACATTTGAGTCTAAGGTACAATAGGCTCAGATCAACCTGTGTGGTAAATATCACTCCCTCTCTGCCTAGGTCAGGATACAGAAAGTTTTATTTGACAGTCAGACACTTGGTTCTGAAGGCTAGAGGCAGTCCCTGACCCATACATTATACAAAACAAGGGTTGTGAGGCTGTAGGAACTGATCAGATCAATAGATAAAGTAGCTAGAGAGTACGGAAGGCATCTCCTGGGAGCAAATTTTCATTTTTTTCTACATCAAAAAACAATGTTTTTGATGGTTCAACACTAAGTGTGCTTAATGCACTTTCGGAGAATACGTGTTTGGTTCCCGGCACACATATGGTATAGTTCACAACCACCTCTAACTCCAGCTCCAGGAAATGTGATGCCCTCTTCTGGCCTCTTCGAGTGCTGCACTCATGTGGTACATATAAACACACACACACACACACACACACACACACACACACTAAACAACAATAATAGCAGCAATACTAAAACCACATCTAAAATGTCAACCTCTAGGCCCTTGGTCATAAGAAATAGAGATAGTAACATATATATGTGCCTACAGGAAAAGCAACACCACAGAAGAAGAATGCACTTCTGGCAGAAGAACTCAAAGACAGTGTCTTGGAGGTTACAGCACATGATCACGATCTTGAGATACAGGAAAATTCATCAGGTTAGAAAGGACGGAAGAGCACATACTAAAAACCTGGAGTTGGGAGTGTCTGTGTGGGGTAGAGGTCACTGTAGGAACCAGTGGGAATTGACAGTCAGCTAGCTAGGAGAAGAAGATCAGCTTAATTCAAACCCCAAGACCAGAGAGGGAAAACTTGGTACGGTAACCCTTGAAAATCACAGAAGTTAGTATGGGCTGCAGAGTCAGAGCCATGAGTCAGACATCACTCACAGGACTCTGGGGTTTCACAGTTGTGGGTGGACATTTCTGAGGGGCGGTTCAAGGTACTATGATGGCAAGGGGACAGCCTGAGAGCTAAAAATGATAGCAATTTGCCAGTTAGTACAAAAATGTGTCACTATGTCACCTCCTGCTTGGATGGCCATCATGCACTACACGAGGCCAGGTCTGGCTGTGGAGCTTTTGAAACCCACTGCCAGGGGTGTGGGCATCAGTTTCCCTCAAGATGACCTGCCCATCCATCCTCAGGCCTCTCTCCAGACCTTAGCTTTTAGCTTCTGCATAACTTCACGTGGACCTCCACTAGGAAACTGTGAAGCCCTGTAGCCCCCTCATCTCCAGTTGTAACCCCTCTTTTCATCCTTCACAGTTCATATTGCATAGCTAGTTGCTCTGACCAAAAGGAGGCTCTGAGTGGAATATTCTAAATCAGACTGTGATCCGAAAAAGAGAAGCAATAAGAACCATAAGGGAGAAACTAGTAAATAAGAACTTTCCCAGGACAGAATGACTGAACTGAAAGTCAGGAGATGCTGGGGTCAGATAAGAGATAATATTCAAAGACACAGTACATCTTCCAAGCTTGTATCAATAGGCCAAAACCAAAAGCATCATCAATAGATGTGTGGAAGTTTGGAGAGTGGAATGGGGCAGAAAGGAGGAAAGATAAATCAGGTTAATGTGACAAATGCTAAGGTGGAGAAGTCAGAACAGAAATGGCAGGTTGTTGAGAAAGTGGGCACAGAGCTAAGAGAAGGTGTCAGGCACAGAGGTGTAGACCAGAGTGACAGGTTGCAGACAAGAATCGTAGTAATGGAGGACCAGATCAATAGGCTGAGGGTATGTCCCTAGAAGCCTGCTCACTGATGCGGTGGAGGGAAGCAATGGTCAAAGAAAGGGCTGTCCTAAGGGAGCAGGGTCCAAGATCAAACCTTGTATACAGGAAGCCCAATGATGAATCATTAGCCAGAAAGAACTGGACAAATGAACTGCTCCATTTTTTCTCTCTTTTTTTTTTTTTGATAATTACATTCAGATGTAATTCACTTACCATATAATTACCCATTTAAAATACACACTGACTGGCTTTCCCTGTAACTACAGAGTTATCAGCATCAGTTTCAGAACATTGCGTTATCTTCATATCCTTTATCCGTCAAATGCCAAGCTGTCACATCCCCAGAAGCAATTCACTCTGCTTCTATCTTTACCTGTGCTGGCTGTTCAAATAGATAGACTTATTGGTCCTTCGGACTGCCTTCTTTCACACAGAACGATTGTCTCATGGTCCATTCAGGTGCACCCTGTGTCAGGACGCCACTCCTATTATGGCCAACTAATAGTCCATCTTGTAAGTGATTCCACGTTTTGTTTATCTATTCAGGCAATAAACAAGTCATTTCCAGGTTGGAGTTCTAATCAATAACTCCGCTGTGAGCATTTGTGCACAGCCTCCTTTGTTTCTCATGGGCGCATCTTCACACACTGAACCGCCAGGCTCCGTGGTAACTCTATGTGTCCCTTCTGAGAGAAGTGCCCAGCTGCTTTCAGAAGTCTTCCGTTCCCACCAGCAGCGTATGAAGGTTCTGGCTTCCACACTTTCTGGCAGTACATGTTACTTGCATTTTGTTTCTTTCCTAAATCATAGTTAGCTGTTGTGGTTTGGGGATAGAGTGTTCTCCAAGAGGTTCATGTGTGGAAGACCTGGTCCCTGGCTAATGGAACCAGGCATTGAAGGAGTGAGTGGATCCTGAGGTTGTGATGTCATCGGTGGGTTAGCCCTCTGGTGATAATGAGTCTATCAGGAGGTGGTGGTAAGTGGAAAATGAGACTTAGTTGGAGGAAGTAGGTGTAGGTCACTTGGGGGCATACTATGGAAACATAACTTGCTCCTGTCTTTCTCTGTCTGTCTCTGTCTCTATCTGCCTCTATCTCTTTCTCTGCCTCTCTATCTGTCTCTGTCTCTCTGTCTCTCTCTATCTCTCTGTCATTCT
>CACVCL010022822.1:0-31463 GCA_902729485.2 Mus minutoides
GATAAAAATCAATAAATGTGATTACCATGTAAACCAACTTAAAGAAAAAGACACCTGATCTTCTCATTACATGCAGAAAAAGTCCTTTGACAAAATCCAACACATTTTTATGATACAAGTCCTGGAGAGTTTAGGGATACAATGAATATATCAAAACAAAATATACACTGTATATACCATAACCATAAACAGCAAATTACATAAATGGATAGAAACCCAAGGGATCCAGTAAAACAGGATGAGAACAAGGTTGTCCACTCTCTCCATACATATTTAATGTAATAATTGAAATCTTAGGTACAGCACTGAGAAAAATTAAGGAGTCAGAGGAGGTAAAAATTGAAATGCAAGAAGTCAAAATGTTGCTATCTTTCGATGATATGATAATATACATAGATGACCTGAAGATTCAACAGAAGAACTCCTACAGATGAAAAACACTTACAGCAAAGTAGCTGAATGCAAGATTAACAAAACAAACAAACAAACAAACAAACAAACAAACACCACCACATTTCACAATAGCCGCAAGTAAAATAAAATGTCTTGGGCTAATTGTGAGCGAGCAATGCTCTATGATCTTTGTCATTAGGGAAATACTTTGAGATTGCATCTTGTCTGTCAGAATGGCCAAGATCAGTAATGCAAGAGACAGATATCATGCTGTCTAGGGTGCTGAGCAACTTCTCTACTGCTGGTGGGAGTTTTTGGCATCAGGACCTCCCAAACCTATGACCTTCGACCTGCAGATCAGTTGCCAAGGCAACAAGCACCAAATTCCCAACATCCACTTGGCTCAGTTTCCACCTTTACCTGTACTATGTAATTCTCCATATAAATAAGGAGAACACCCCTCCCTCACTCTCTCTCACTCTCTTCACTTTTTGATGCTATCTTCTCTCTCTACCCTTCTTCTCTTTCTGCCACTACCTTGTCTCTCCCTTTCAATAAAACCTTTTCCATATGGAACTGTCTTGGCCTAGTGTGCTGTTGAGACCATACCCACCATTCTAACACATCAGGAGTGAAAAATTTTAAAACAATGTAAATCAGTATGGTGGTTCCTCAGAAAGATAGGAATCAGTTTACCTCAAGACCCGCCTATAGCACTGTTCAGCATATACCAAAAGGATGCCATTTTTGCCACTCTTTACCATAGGATCTTGGCCAACAACACTCATTGATTTTTATTTATAAGAGCCAGAAATTAGAAACAAGTTAGATGTCTATCACAAAAAAAATTAAGATACTGTGGTACACTCACAACATGAAGTATTACTCAGCTGTTAAAAATAATGACAAAAGCCAGGTGTGGCAGTGCATGCCTTTAATCACAGCACTCGGGAGGCAGAGGCAGGCCTATTTCTGAGTTCAAGGCCAGCCTGGTCTACAGAGTGAGTTTTAGGACAGCCAGAGCTATACAGAGAAACTCTGCCTTGAAAAACCAAAAAACATAAAATAATAATAATAATAATAATAATAATAATAATAATAATAATAATAATAATAATAATGACAAGCCAGGAATCAAAGCCTGGACTAAAACCACTCTATTACAACACAGTTCTGTATCCAATGCTTTGAGTCAATCCATCCCAACAACTACTTTATGAGCTGCTGGAGCACCTGGAGGAGCCACTCCTAGATACCAAATGTCACCGCTAAACAGAGCAGGTTCCATGCCTGATACCCAACTTTCAGCATGGAAGAGCTGAAGCTGTAGGATTCTGCTTTCCCTGCTGGGAGACAGAAATTACAGAACAGTGGTGCTGTCAGCAGACTAAACGCACAAAGGTGGAGCCTATTGACTATGAGGTGCCCAAATTTGAGGGCAGTGAGCTGTGCAGTAGCCTGGAACATACAAGACTCTACCCTAGAGACAGCTGGCAGAACCAGAGGATTGCCTAACTCTGGGCTACATTAAGGTACTTAAAGTGAGTCTTGGCAATGTTCTAATATTTATAATATTTGTTTTGTTTTATATTTTGTTGTTTTATTATTATTTCATAGAAGCCTGTGACCAAACCAGATCATTCAGTCAACAGGTTCTCCAGTTCAGGAGTGAGGATTAAAAAGAAAAACGGACAATTAGACAACATTGTAGCATGACCCAGCCAGTTCTGAGGCTGAGGCAGGTTTATTTTTTTTCCCAGTCTGCTTTTATACTATTTTAATTACATGTAAGATGTAAGTAATCAGGTCAGTTCTAGGTTAAGGAACAAGCAAGACAGTAAATACAAATAGTTAAGGATCAAGAAGGGCAATAAACTAAGTCCCATGATCATCCTGATCACTGTTTCTAAGGGGTTATCAGGATGACCAAGATATCTGAGCCTACTTCCATGTCCTAGCCCAAAGTCACATTCTTGCCTGAAGCCTACTTCTTTGTTCTAGCCTAAAATTGGATTCCTGCCTGAGCTTAATGTCAGATTCCTGCCTGAAGCCCATTTCCTTGTCCTTGACCAAAGTCTGATTCCTGCCAAACAGCCCCCAAAGCTCTCCACAAGCCGGTCCTTATCTGAAAGACAAAAAAGGAGTAGATCTATATGGGAGAGAAAGTAGGAAGGAACTAGAAGTAGAGGGAGGGGAACTGTATTCAGATTTTACAGTATTAAAAAATTATGTTTAATAAAAAAGAAAAAGGGGCAGGGGAAAAAATTCTGAAAGTTTTGAGAACTTTCAGAATGAGATAAAAAGTGTTTCTAAGTAGCCCCCCTCTGCTTCTGTTTTAATGTATGTCATTAGGGATATTAATATTCATTAATATTAGCAGTAACTATGTGTAAAGACACATTTTAACAAAAATCAGAGTAAATTAAAGTACAGAACCTTGCGCTATGATTTTCTTGGCTGTTGCTCCCAAATCTGATGAAAACCTTGTCTCCCTCCTTTCAATTTTCACTGACTCAGTCAATGTTTTGGAAAAATAGTTTATTTCATGTTTTTAATATTGTTTCTTCAAGTGTATCTGTGCACTATATGCATGTGTGCTACTCACAGAAATAAGAAGAGGGTGATGGATTTCATGAGACTGGCGTCCAGTTGGTCGTGAGGAGTCTTTTTTTCCTAGGAATGAACATGTATTGTTCTAAATAGGCAGCAAGTGTTTCTAACTCTACAGCAACCTCTTGAACCTTGTTCCCACTCAGTTCTTACTCCACATCTCCTGTTACTTTCAGCAGAAGTTCATGTGGTATGGAAGCATGACAAGTGAATTCTGAGAGTTCTGGAGCAACAGAAAAGGGAAGCACAATTTCTGCTTTTAAGAGCATATCTATACCTTAGTAGGGATATGGAACCTGAACTGGCCCTCTTCTGTAACCAGGCATGGCTTCCAGTAGAGGAATTGGAGCACCAACCCAGCCACAAAACTTCAACTTACAATCTAAGCCACATGGAAGGTATCCTAGGGTAATAATCACACAGAAATTGTGAGAGTGGACAAGTGTCTGGTACAACCTGAGACCCATGCATCAAGCAGTAGTCCATACCTGCCACTGCCTGGAGGGCCAGAAACCAGAAGTTGAATAGTCCAGATTCTTTTTTTGTTTCTTTCTGTTTTGTTTTGTTTGAGACAGGGTTTCTCTGTGTAGCCCAGGCTGTCCTGGAACTCACTCTGAAGACCAGGCTGACCTCAAACTCAGAAATCTGCCTGCCTATGCCTCCCAAGTGCTGGCATTAAAGGTGTGTGCCACCAAGCCCGGCTATAGTCCAGATTCTTAAGGAGAAGCAAACCAACTGGGAAAAAGTCAATGGAGCGATTCCTAATGAATCTCTGCTCTACTTGTAGACAGGAGCCTAGAAGAAAAATCACCAGAGAAGCTTCCTCCAGTAAACAGATGGGAGCAGACGAAGTAACCTGCAACCAAATATTAGGCAGAAGTCAGAGAATCCTCTCTTTTTCTTCTCTCTCTCTTTCCCCCCTCTGTCTCTTTTTCCTCTTCTCTGCCCCCCCCCCCCACTCAATAAACCTCTTCCACATGGAACCACCTTGAAAAAAAAGTCAGAGAATCCTGCAAAAGACGGGGAGGATGGATTTTAGAAGGTAGAAGTATCAAGGACACCACAAACATAGGGCTCACAGAATCAACTAATCTAACCTAGTCCCATGGAGGCTCAAAGAGCCTAAACAGACAATCAGGGAGCCCAAATGGGTTCAGACTTATGGTCAAGTACCTTGGTGTTCTGATGGGATGCCTAACATTTGGAGGAGGTTCTGTCTCTGTTGTGGGTTGCTGTTCGTATGCTCTGCTCCCTCAAGAGTGCCCATACTCAGGTGTAGTTAAGTAAAATCTTAATTAGTCAGATAAGGCTAGAGGCTGTGATTTGGTAGTGGAAAATGGGGGTGGGGGGGGGCTAAGAATTTTAGAGACAGAGAAAAGGAGAGAGGAGACAGGGGATGTGGAGAAGATGGAGGTAGAAGACGAAGCAGAACCACATGGCTTGAAAGAGCCACAGGTAGCTATGGATATCTTAGAAAGGCAATAGAGTAATATAGGGTAAATATACCCGATCTAGGTGTGCATCTTTTTTTTTTTTTTTTTTTTTTTTTGGTTTTTCGAGACAGGGTTTCCCTGTGTAGCCTTGGCTGTCCTGGAACTCACTCTGTAGACCAGGATGGCCTCGACCTCAGAAATCTGCCTGTCTCTGCCTCCCGAGTGCTGGGATTAAAGGCGTGCGCCACCAAGCCCGGCTAGGTGTGCATCTTTTATTTATGGCAACTGAGTTTTGAATTCCTTGTGCATGCATTTTGGGGGTTGACGATTTAGTGTTGTAAATCTGGTTGATAAAATACAAAGTCTCTGGAGTTTTCATTTTACAGGGTTCCAGGGATTTGTGTGAGTGGCAGCCAGCTTACTGCCAGCTAGACAAATGAGGCCTTTGGACTGGGAAGGTCAGGGTAGCTAGCTGTGGAAACGATGCAGGCAGGCAAGACCACCATTAACAGAAAATAGCCTGGATTTTTTCCTATAATTACATGCTGCATTTCTCTGACTCTCTTGTCTGCTTTTGAGACCTCTTTCCTGCTACTGGGTTGCTTTGTCTTGTCTTAGTACAGGGCATGTGCCTGCCTTATTATAAGATGTTGTGTTTGATTGACATCCCTGGGAGGTCTTCTCTCTTCTGAAAGGAAGCAAAGCAGTGGAGGTGGAAGAGGGGCTGTTAGGGGGCAAGGGGTTTCAGGGAAGGAGGGAGGGGAAACTGGCGTTGGAATGGAATATATAAGAGGAAATTACTAAAAGGGAAATACCATAAAAAATAAATTCATGTTCAAGACGACTCCACAGAAGAACACCCTTCAACATTCCTGGAGTTTCCACAGATTCCAGAGACAACACTTTGAAACACTAGGGTCTCTGAGCCCCTCAGGGCAAGGAAGAGGGCAGTGGTCAAGGAATTCTAGAGGGTACTCCATCTGAGATCCAGCTTGCCAAGATTTCCTTTGACCAATTTGTTTCCAAAACATGTAGGAGGAGCCTGACACCTCCACCCCAAAAGGAAACTGTTACAGCATATCTGATCATACTGTTTAGCCCAAAATTGTGTTATTTACTGAAAAAACAAACAAACAAACAAACAAACAAAAAACTAGTTTTAGTTGTGGAGTGACTCAGCTTTGGTACACACCTTTAATCCTTCTGGCTGGAATATAGACATACCTTTTAGTAGTACACACCTTGAATTCCAAACACTGAAGGTAAAGCTAGTTTGTAGAAAGAAGCCCCAGCTGGGCGGTGGTGGTGCACACCTTTAATCCCAGCACTTGGAAGGCAGAGGCAGTCTTCTCACTGTGCCTGTATATGGTCGGGAGAACATAGAAGTAAAATGACAAGAGATGGAGGTGGTGGGAGGGGACCCTGCAGAGAAACCTTTCCATTTATCTGGATGGCTGGTGAGAGACTTGTAAAATATATTTAAGTGCCCTTAAATGGCAATGTAGAGTCATTGCTTAGTGGATATTGGGGCCAAATGTAGCCTGTGAATTCAGAAGCTTTTAAAAGTAGGAGGCGTCTCAGTAAGGATCCTGGGAGTGGCTGCAAAGGCATATCCTTTCTGGGTGAGAGTGGCAGTTATTAATTTCCCCTACCAGCATCCTGGGAACAAGTCAATAGCTAAAACAGCAGGAGGGTCAGATCAATAAGACCTCAAGCAGTGAATTGGGGTCTGAGCTCAGGCCAGTACCTGAGTGGAGAGTGAGGAGAATGGTACCCAGGCTTGGGATTCACAGCATTGAGAAAAGGAAATGACACGGGGGAGAGAGGAGTTCTCACTTAAGGAAAAATGTCCTAAAATGAGGAGTCAGCAAGGAGACCAATATAAGATTGGGAATATCTCTATCCAAAAGGACACCACAGGGTGGCTGTGAACATCCCTTGCTACCTCCACTCCAGTAGCAACCCGCGTGACAGGCTGAAAAGTCTAGGCGCGGTCCCAGGGCAAAAAAGCTCATGGAAACTTAGTCTCCTGGAATCGTGGCATCCTGTATAAAGAATGCTCCAATGCCCTGGCTTTAGTTGGTAAACAGATCTGTGTGCTTTCCCCTAATATTGCTTCATTATAAGTGCTCCTAAGGCTGAAGGGGTCTTCAACCCTATAGGCGGGAGAATAACATGAACTAACCAGTACCCCCAGAGCTCGTGTCTCTAGCTGCATATATAGCAGAAGATGGCCTAGTTGGCCATCATTGGAAAGAGAGGCCCCTTGGTCATGCAGACTTTATATGCCCCAGTACAGGGGAACGCAAGGGCCAAGATGTGGGAGTGGGTGGGTAGGGGAGCAGGGCAGGGATGGGGGAGGGTCTAGGGAACTTATTGGATAACACTTGAAATGTAAATGAAGAAAATATCTAATAAAAATTGGAAAAAAAAATAAGTGCTCCTAAGGATTCATATTTTAACATATAGCTAAGTTAGATTCTAGGCAGTCCTTGATCCAACCTTGAGCATGAATAGCCAAGTGGACCATTAGCCCTACACAGGAATGCACCACTATCTACGAATAGGGAAGTTTGCAGTTTGAGGAGGAACCACACTAGATACTTAGAACTAACTGAGTTACACCCAGATACAAGTATTTACAATTGTCTAAGGGGAAGGTGGACTATACAATAGTCTACAATAGGAACTAGGGCTTCTAAGATTAAGTGGACCTTAGGTGGAGCTGGTTTTGATCCCAGTTGTTTAACATTGAATCTTATCCCTGTTGGTTCCTGCCAGTCCTTTCTTTGTCTGCATTCCTTTGCTTTAAGAATCTAGTAACCTGGGGGCTGGAGAGATGGTTCAGAGGTTAAGAGCGCAGACTGCTCTTCCGAAGGTCCCGAGTTCAAATCCCAGTAACCACATGGTGGCTCACAACCATCTGTAACGAAATCTGATGCCCTCTTCTGGAGTGTCTGAAGACAGCTACAGTGTACTTACATATAATAAATAAATAAATCTTTAAAAAAAAAAAATCTAGTAACCTAAGCCGGGTGTGGTGGCGCACGCCTTTAATCCCAGCACTTGGGAGGCAGAGGCAGGTGGATTTCTGAGTTCTTGGCCAGCCTGGTCTACAAAGTGAGTTCCAGGACAGCCAGGGCTATACAGAGAAACCCTGTCTCAAAAAACAAAACAAAACAAAAATCTGATGATCGATTTGACAAATTACATTCAGATTCTACACACTCTCTCATGTGGTCTCTGTCTGTCACCCACTTCACTCCAGAGAACTCGACCCATGCATACTAAGGGACCCAGAGGGTCTGCAGCAATCCCTCCCTTGGAGCCAGGGGATGTATACATTGACTAGTGTGGGAGAGGGGAGCTTACCAATTTGCTTTTTTTTTTTTTTTTTTTTGGATGGATGGATAGGTCTACTGAGAAGTTGGCTGGAAAGTTCAGGTGGCAGCAGGACATGTTAACCTGACAGTTTTTAAATCTGCGACACAACATCAATTGTGTTTTATAAAAAGAAATCCAGGATGTGTTTCTTAGATCCAGGTATTATGACGGTGGGAGTGGTACTCTGGTGGGCCCACACTGAGGCATCCCTTCCCCCTCAGGTACCAGCCATATGACAAGATTAATTTAGAATAGAGTTTGTTTACACCATGGAGAGGGGAGTTAAGGAGGGATGAGAAGAGAGGAGAGACAGAGAAGAGAAAGAGAGAGAGAGAGAGAGAGAGAGAGAGAGAGAGAGAATTTAATAGAAATTGAAATAAAATCTAAAATACCTATACTTGTATCCAACAGGAAGAAGAATAAATAACTTCTAGTTATTTTCAGATCAACTTTAACTTCTAGCAGGAATGTCAGGGGACATGGAAGCCAGGATCTGTGGCTCCACACAGATGAGTGTTAAAGAATTCTGCTATGAGTAGACCATTAGCAACTTTTTATTTTGCATGGGGGGAATTAGGAGAAAGATTAAAAGCCCAGTGTTCTCATTAGAGGCCAATGAAGAAGTGGCCTGGTGTTTGAGAGTACACCCAAACGGGTTTGATGAAGAAAGCAAAGATTACCTGTCAGTTTACTTGGTGTTGGTAACTGCCCAAAGAGTCAAGTTAGGGCAAAGTTTGAGTTCTGGATCAAAAATTCCCAAGGAGAGAAATATCAATATATGAAGAGCTTGAATGTCCCAAGCTTTCAGAGAATGCAAAACTGGGGATTCAATAAGTTCATCCATCGAGAGTCCCTCCTCTCCCAACGGAATTGGCTTCTCCCTGAAGACCAGCTCACCCTCTGCTGCAAGGTGAGCATAGTAGGAGCCATCTTAAACATGCCTGGACAGAACATGATAGCTGCAATCAAGGATCCAAGGCACATATTGACAGATGACCTAGATGAGCTGTGGGAGAATTCCCGGTTCACAGACTGCTCCCTGTTAGTAGCTGGCCATGAATTCAGGGCTCACAAAGCCATCCTAGCAGCTTTCTCTCCAGTTTTCAGAGCCATGTTTGAACATCAAATGGAGGAGAGACTAGCAAACTGCTTTGAGATCCAGGAGTTGGATTTTCAAGTCTTCAAGGAGATGATGGGCTTCACCTACACTGGGAAGGCACCAAACCTCCACAGCCACTCCATGGCCTGTGATGTGCTGGCAGCTGCTGACAGGTATGGTCTTGAAGGCTTGAAGGTCATGTGTGAGGATGCCCTCTGCAGGAACCTCTCTGTGGAGAATTCTGCACACACTCTCATCATGGCTGACCTCCACAGAGAAGAGCAGCTGAAGACTTGGGCCCTAGATTTCATTGTCCTTCATACTTCTGAGGTCTCTAAAAACCCCAGGTGGAAGTCAATGGTGAAGTCCCATCCCCACTTTGTGGATGAAACAGTCCACTCCCTGGTTCTGCACAGAGTGTTTTTGTAAGAGGCATTGGACTATTCTGTGGTTGTTCCAGGAAAAGCTTGCCCCGTAGCTAGGGCCAACGGTTCAGTTCCTTATATTAGTTTAAAAGTTCACCTTCCCTCCTGACACAAGGGACTCCATTTTGTCTTTGGTTACGTACTACTCTTTCATTTTCTTGGAGCCCTCATTCAAACGGGATTTTAGGAGCTAGACAGATATGACCAACACCTGTCTTCCAACATCAACAACCAGTGTTATTATCACTGATTTCTGGTTAGAGTACAGTATTGCTGGAGCATTTATAGTAAATCTGGGGAAAGGCAGCATGGTGGCTCAGGATTTAAAACAGCTGTTGTATGTTAAAATCCAGATGTGAGTAGGGCAGCACAAGAGTCTGGGACACTCTACCTGATGTACCCTGTTGATGTTTTTGTTTGGGTTTGTCTGATAACTTCAAAACTGGGGTTCAATTTAGGTGCTGACCCTAAGTACTGCCCAATCGTCTTTCTTCAGAGAAATCTGTATGCATTCGACTATGCAGAGCAAATGACCAGGGCCCAAAGAAAAGGAGAAATCAAACATGGATGTTTACTCGTCGGAGAAGGAAATGACAGTGTAGACTTGTTGTTTTCTTTTGTAAGACTCAGTTTGTGGGAACTCAGCTGCAAAAGGAAATGCTGCTCTCTCAGAGAACTCTGGTTAAGTCATCAGCACACAGGAGAGCTTTTCACCCATCTGTAAGTGGTGATCCGGAGGATCTGAGGCCCTCCTGTGCTCTCCAATGCTAGAAAAGGCTCTGCAGACAAAACCTTAGCCAAATAAAATAGAATATAAATAAACCTTTTGAAAACAGTCTGTGGATTCTAGAGATGTTTATGTTCAGACAAGTCACACATAGTCCAATAAGTCCTGCTCAGCTCTGGATGTTTGTGCAGACCCCACACTGTTCTACCAGGATGAGAAACCCTCTAACTTATTTTTGGCATTTAGTGTTGACAAATGAGAACTCTACCATTATGATGACTGTGAAGGGTAGACCAAAGTACAGGGAGTCTACTCCTTCTGAGAGAGATGTGTTTGTGTTTCAAGGCAGGCAAAATCTTTTATATGTCCATTGGTTCATTACAGATTCATACTCCCTAGGCCAGTAAATCTCAATCTTCCAAAAGTTGTGCCCCCTTAATACTGTTCTGCATGTTTTGTCAACCAGAACCATTATTTTGTGCCTACTTCATAAATGTAGTGATGCTACTGTTATGAATCATATTGTAAAGAGCTGATATATATACAGTATATGTGATATGCACCCCCTATGAATGACTAATCAGACTGCCAAAGGCATGGAGACCTACAGGTGAAAAAACAACTGTAGCAATCCTTTCTGTGTGCATACACCTCCTGTGAGTCCCATGAACAGTTACCTTTAAAAAAAAAAAGCAAATATAGCATTTATCTAGTAATTCCTCAATTCAGTAGCTGTACTAGTATTACTTTCTTCCTCTAGAAGCTCAAGTTTCCTTTCTTTCTTTCTTTCTTTCTTTCTTTCTTTCTTTCTTTCTTTCTTACTGTTTTTGTTTTTTGTTTTTTCAAGACAGGGTTTCTCTGTGTAGCCCTGGCTGTCCTGGAACTCACTTTTTAGACCAGGCTGGCCTTGAACTCTGTCTGCCTCTGCCTCCCAAGTGCTGCGATTAAAGGCGTGCACCACCATGCCCGGCTTAGTTTCTTTCATTTCAAAACACCACTCTTGAAAACAAATTCTTCTCTTAAAAAAATACTTAATCAAGTCTTATAATGAGGGGGCAAAAAGTCAAGAGACAAAACAGGAGATAGTCCTCTTAGCCTTATGTAACTTAGGTTGAGTGGGAATTAATTCAGTAGTTCAACCAAAACCTGAAGTTTAGACCCAAAGAAGAGTTCTTTAAAATATTCTCCATAAATACGAATTCTTAAAAAACTAAAAAGATCCTTTTTTTCCTTTAATATAAGTAACTAACAAAGTAAAGTGCCAAGATAAACAAGCTAAATTGGATTAAAAATTAAAAGCAAGGCCAAGCATGGTGACCTTTAATTCCAGCACTCAGGAGGCAGAGGAAGGTAAATCTCTGAGTTTGAGGCCAGACTGATCTAGAGAATGAGTTCCAGGACAGCTGGACCCTGTCTTGCTCATCCTGTGATCAAACCAGAGGAGAGCTTGGTTCCTTGACAGCACTTTGCAATCAAAGGTGGCATTATTCTGTGCTGGTGGACAGTGTGCCACCAAGCAGCTGATCTTGATGAGCTGGTCTAGTTAGACATGATGCTCCTGAAATGGGTGCCACTTCAGGCAGCAAGTGAAGATGGCCAAGGCAGACTGGGGTTGGGGACTTCTGGACCAGGGACAGTGATGAGCTCCAGGTTTGAATGCTCTTCACAAGGCTACACCCCAACCGCCACAGCATTTTTCAATAAAACTGTCCATTGTCTAAGCATAATTATCAACAACTCTTCAACTGGGCAGGAAGACAAGTCAGCGCAAACCCCATCAGCTCCTTTAAAAAACAGGCTCCTTGACCAAAAACGCAGCTTTCAGTCCATCTTCCCTAGGAAGAAAAGGCTCAAACATTGGGCAGTTTCGGCAAAAAAAGAAATCTCCTGGAAGACAGTTTGGGGACTGGAGGCTTCTGAGCAGTTGAGTCACACATCAGTCTTTGTGTTTTATTTGACACCCCTCAGCTTCTCTGCATCCCCCCTTCCATAGCAGAAAAGGTGCAGCACTGAAGCATGAAGAGGGTTGACTCTGAGCAGCCAGGAAGGTACTTCAGGGCCTAAGGAAGAGAAGCAGAGGACCTCCTGGCAGCCACCAAGGGGCCTCTGGTTCTTTGGTTTTGAGAAGAGGTGCAGGGACAGAGGAGGAGAGCTAGGTCAGCGGGCCTGGCTGCATTGCCCTGCTGTGTTGTGGTCTCCCAGGATTGCCAGGGGTCCCAGGCCCAGTGTGAGCACAGGCTGTGATCTGGGCTATGGGCATGGGAGGGCTCCCTGGGCACGGGCAGCGTCTGTGTCCTGAGTGCCTGGCACCTGGGGATCTGGCTCTGCAGAACAGTGCAGAGAGAGCAAGGACCTACACCAGTGAGGCTTGGGCACCCAGGCGGGCCAGAAGTTGGTACTTTGGAGCTCTGGACTCTGCTGCTCAGCACATGGGCCACCTCCCCTCAGGAGCATCCTCTCCAGGGTAGCAGCTCATGGACTGGCAGCTCCCAGAGGATGAAGGTGTGGGGAAGCAAGGCTGGCTAAGAGGAGGAGGGAGAAGCCTAGATTGAGGCCAGGGCTGGGACCACTGCAGCCTCCTCCACTTGCAGCCAGTTAAGCAAGAGGCAGGAAACTTTACCACCTTGCCAGCATTGGCCGCCATAGTGACTCTGACTGAAACCAGGTGCATGGCCACCTGAATGTGTACCCTTTTAAAAAAGATCCCCTCTTCCATCTCCTATTCAGTAGTCTGGGGATACCATAAGCTTGAGGCCATGGAAGCAATGTTTGTCACTGAAAGGGAAGAGGACAAGTTTATTTTTAACATGATTCCCCCCACACCTAACCCTCCACCCCCACTCCCGCCTCTGTCATCTTTGTCTTCAAAGCTCCAGAAAACATCAAGGGCCATTTTGGTAAAGAGCAAGAGAAATTTTGAGGGGTTGGATATTTCAAAATGACACAGGGCCAACTTATGAGCAGAAAGTGCCAAATGAAGTAAGTGTGTTTACTATAGTTCTCACTGAAAATACTAACATGTAAGGAGCATAGTTCCAGGCAAAGGAAACACTCATAATCAGCCATCATAGCTGTGGCCAACTGAGTCACTCACCCCTGTACTACAGATTACAGATGACCAAATAATACAAGTCCCTAGATTTTATTTTTCCTTTGAGACAGGGTTTCTCTATGTAGCCTTGGCTGTCCTGGAACTCACTCTGTAGACCAGGCTGGCCTTGAACTCAGAAATCTGCCTGCCTCTGCCTCCTGAGTGCTGGGATTAAAGGCATGTGCCACCAGGCCTGGTTACATCCCTAGATTTGATGACACCAAAAGAACTTCTCTCCCTCTGCTACATTCTTAGTGTTTTATGAATTCCATCACAAATTCCTGTCCTTTTCACTGATGCAACACTGTTTCTCAGAACTCATTTGAGGATTCGAACCTGGGGAATGGACAGTTGTTTGGTTTTTTTTTTTTTGTTTTGTTTTTGTTTTTTGGTGAAGTGGGTGTTTGGCTTTGTTTTGTTGAAGTGATGGTGGGATTAGTGACAGCTTTTCTCTGGCTGTCCAGGATCTCTTTATGTAGATCAAGCTCAACAATTCCTCCTTAAGCTCCCTCCCCCTAACTCCTTGCTGTATGCTAGCTGCTAACTCCAGCATTCACTCACTGAAACCTCACTGAGCAATCCTGACAGGGAAGCATGGAAACTGCCTGTAGATGTTTCTCTCTCCTTCACTTCTTGTGGAAAGACACCTTCCAGTCTAATCCCCAACTCTATAGCAATCCTGGGGTGACCACTTTTCACTGTCTCCCCTAATTGCAAGGTGATAAAATGAGCAGATTGTGGTGGAATCTCCTCCCTCCTATGAACACTTTCAGACATTTAAACTATCCCCATTCCTAAATGTCAGCTCCCTGTGCACAGAAACATTAAACCACCAGTGGCCAAAACTCTTAGGTCCAAAGAAAAGTTCCTGCCTGACAGCAGTGATGGCTGTTGTCAATGGTTAACTTGACTGCATCTGGAATGCACTACAATCCAGAATTTATAAAGATATTGTAAAAATGTAGACAAAGGATTACGTCCAGGCTTATTAGTACATGCCTTTAATCCCAGCATTCAGGAAACAGAGCCATAAGTTCAAAGTCAGTTGACAGAACTAGTTCTAAGACAGCCAGGCCTAGGCAGTGAAAGTGTAATAGAACAAAAAGAGCATGTTCCAGTCCCAGCAAACAGCAGCAGTGGGCAGCTTGGGTCTAGATTAGAGTGACCTTTTAATCAAGATGTAGATATATTGGCTCATCTAGCACCAAGCCTGGCTGCATGATGACATGCTTCCCACCATGATGATAATAGACTGAAACTCCAAAATGGCAAGCCAGCACCAAATAAATGTTTGCTTTTATACAAGTTGCTTTGGTCATGATGTCTCTACACAGCCATAAATCCCAAACTATGACAACATATAGCAATCATACTCTTCAAAAATCTAGAGAGGGAACATAAGACAAGGATCAGAACTGCTACCCAACACAGACAAATGTAGAAATTAGGATCTAAATTGTTAACTATTGAACCCCAGAATCTTAGATTCTAGCATAAACAACACAGTAACAGCCAGGGCATTATGTTTACAGTGCAGCCCAGCTATCCAAACATGGAAATCCCTGAACATTTCAACATGCCTGAAGGAGAAGCAAAAACCTTAAAAGAAATCTGTATGAACATAAGAGAGGTCAATAAGGAAAGAGTGAAAAAATCAGTTAAACAAATCCATGCACACATATATAAACAGTGTAAGGAAAGAAAGAGATCCATTAAAGAAATCCACAAAAAACAAAACAAAGAGGGGAGGAAATGAGTAAAAATGTTTGATGTGTGAAAATGGAAATACAATCCACAAACAAAACAAATACTCAGAGAATTTTGGAAATGAGGAATTTAAAATATCCATACAAGGAATTGGACATAGTCCAAACGGAGGATCCAGCAATACTACTCCTGGGTATATACCTAGAAGATGCTCCAAAATGTAATACGGACACATTCTCTACTATTTTCATAGCAGCCTTGATTATAATAGCCAGAAGCTGGAAATAACCCAGATGTCCCTCAACAGAGGAATGGATACAGAAAATGTGGTGCATTTATACAATGGAGTACTACTCAGAAATTAAAAACAATGAATTTATGAAATTATCAGGCAAATGGATGGATCTTCAGGATATCATCCTGAGTGAGGTAACCCAATCACAAAATCACAAAAGAACACACATGATATGCACTCACTGATAAGCAGATACTAGCCCAGAAACTTAAAATACCCAAGATACAATTTTCAAACCACATGAAACATAAGAAGAAGGAGGACCAAAGTGTAGATACTTTGTTCCTTGTTGTTGTTGTTGTTGTTGTTGTTGTTTTGGTTTTGGTTTTTCGAGACAGGGTATCTCTGTGTAGCCCTGGATGTCCTGGAACTCACTCTGTAGACAAGGCTGGCCTTGAACTCAGAAATCTGCCTGCCTCTGTCTCCTGAGTGCTGGGATTAAAGGAGTCTGCCAGCACGCCCAGCATACTTCGTTGCTTTTTAGGATAGGGAAAAAAATACCCACTGTAGAAGTTACAGAGACAAAGTTCAGAGCTGAGATGGAAAGAAAGACCATTCAGAGTCTGCCTGACACTGGGATCCTTACCATATACAATCAACAAACCCAGACACTATTGTCTAAGCCAGAAAGATTTTCCTAACATGACCTTGATATTGCTGTCTCTTGTGAGGCTATGCCAGTGCCTGGAAAATACAGAAGTAGATGCTCACAGTCATCTACTGGATGGAACACAGGGCCCCTAATGAAGGAGCTAGAGATAGTAACCAAGGAGCTAACGTGGTCTGCAACCCTATAAGAGGAACAACAATATGAACTAACCAGTACCCTGAGAGCAGTGTCTCTAGTTGCATATGTAGCTGAGGATGGCCTAGTCAGCCATCAATGGGAGGCGAGGTCTTTGTTCTTGCAAAGATCATATGCCCCATTACAGGGGAATGCCAGGGCCAGGAAGTGGGAAAGGGTGGGTTGGAGTGCAGGGCAAGGGACTTTCTAAGAGGCTTTGGGGATTGCATTTGAAATGTAAATGAAGAAAATATCTAATAATTTTTTTTTTCTTAACAAGAAAAAGATAGACCCAGTTCAAATACAGACCATGGGGTAGAAAAACACACACCTTTAATCTGGGTCTTGAGAGAAGAAAACACACACCTTTAATCCAGAAATTGAGACTAGAAGACACACCCTGAACTGGGCCACACCTTCTGCTTCAGGCCTATATAAGCACATGGAAGAAGGAAGATTTGTCTTTGGCCTGCTTGCTCTCATCTTCCTAGCAAGTCCATTTCTTCACTGACATTACAACCTACTTCTTCAGGATTCTGGTATATATTGCAGAACACCTGAGACTTCAAACTTTGTGGACTAAGTAAGTACTGGCTCTAGCAATTGTTATATTAACTGGACCTCAGCCTGTACTCTTTGGTTGGAAGTCTAATCCTGTGGAGAGTCTAGCCAGTTGACACTGTTGCTCCCAAAACAGGCCTGCAAACCCCCTCAACTCCTTCAGCCTCTTCTCCAATTCCTCCATTTGGAACTCACTCCACTGCACTAAATGTGCTCAGTAAAATGCTTCATCCTTTGAATAGAGGAAGGCTACTAATGTGTTTCAGTTAATTTTATATCCAGCGACTTTGCTGAAGTTGTTTATCAGGATTAGGAGTTCTCTGGTGGGATTTTGGGGGTGGCTTAAGGATACTATCATCATCCGCAATTGTGATATTTTGACTTCTTCCTTTCCAATTTGTATCCCTTTGACCTCCTTTTGTTGTCTAATTGCTCTGGTTAGGATTTTGCCTACTGTATTGAATAGGTAGGGAGAGAGTTGGCAGTGTTGTGTAGTCTCTGATTTTAGTGATGTTTCTTCAAGGTTTTCACCATTTAATTTGTTGTTGGCTACTGGTTTGCTATTTATTGCTTTTACTATGTTTAGGTATGGTCATTGAATTCCTGATCTTTCCAAGAATTTTACCATGAAGGGTATTGAATTTTGTCAAATGCTTTCTTGGCATATAATGAGATGATCATGCAGGGTTTTTTTTTCCTTTGAGTTTGTTTATACAGTAGATTATGTTGATGGATTTCCATATATTGAAGCATAACTGCATCCATGGGATGAAGCCTTTTAGATCGAGGTGGATGATCATGTTGATGTGTTCTTACATTTGGTTTGCAAGAATTTTATTGAGTATTTTCTCATTAATGATCATATTAGAAATTGATGTGATGTTCTCCTTCTTTGCTGGGTCTTTGTGTGGTTTTGGTATGAGCATAACTGTGGTTTCATGGAATGAATTAGGTAGTGTTCCTTCTGTTTCTATGTTGTGGAATAGTTGAAGAGTATTGGTATTAGGTCTTCTTTGAAGGTCTGATAGAATTCTGCAGCAGATCTATCTAGTTCTGGACTTTTTTGGATGGGAGGTTTCTCATGTCTACTTCTCTTTCTTTAGGGTTTATGGGATTGCTTAGATGGTTTGCAGGAGGAATAAGCCACAGTCAGAGACAGGAAGACTAGCTAACACCACAGATAATCAGATGGCAATAGAAAAAAAACACTATAAATTAGAATGTTTAAAATTTTCCAAACTCCCTTTCCTCTGCCGGAGACAGTGCTTAGAGGCACTCAAGATGGTCCAACTTTGGACATACAGTTGTAGGCTTTCCTACAACACAGCTTCTACCAAAACTAGGCTGTCTTGAACCCCTGGCAACTACATTGTTTACCTCTGCACCAAGTAAGTTGGGAAAGTACCTAAATCTGCATGTGGCCTGTGCCCAGGTAAACTGCCAGGGGTTGCTGCTGTGAGTCCCCAAAGTCCTTATGAGATTGTCTAAGACAAAGAAGCAAGTCACCCATGCCTATGGTGGTTCCATGTGTGCCAAGTGTGTCTGTGACAGTATCAAGCGGGCTTTCATTATCAAGGAGCAGAAGATCATGCTGAAAGTGTTGAAGGCACAAGCAAAGAGTCAGAAAACAAAATAGATGTGAAGCTTTTCCACAATATAAAAATCAGGGCTTGGTCAAAGAAAAAATTCCAAACTCATACAAAGTTGGATAGAAGAGCCAAAACTAATTACCACAGACCTAAGATTCAATAAACACATAAACACAACAGCAGTGACAACAGAAGTTGCCAACATCATAGAAGGGGCAATTTCAAAGAAATTGAAACTAAAAATAAAGTGTATTATAATTGTAACCAACAGCATGAAGAGTAAGTAACTTCTACTTCTTCTTTTCAGATCAACTTTAACCTCCAATCTACCTCCAGCAGAAATGTCAGAGGACATGGAAGCCAAGAACTGGGGCTACACACATATCAGGGTTGAGGAATTCTGCTACGTGTGGACCATTAGCAACTTTTCACTTTGCATGGAGGGAATTAGCAGAATGATTAAGAGCCCAGTCTTCTCATCAGAGGAAAATGACGAAGTGACATGGTGTTTGAGACTACACACAAAAGGGGTTGATGAAGTAAGTGAAGATTACCTGTCAGTTTTCCTGGAGTTGATCAACTGTCGAGAGAGCCCAGTTTGGGCAAAGTACGAGTTCTGGATCACAACTTCCCAAGGAGAGAAATATCAATTGAAGAAGAGCATCAATGTCGCTAGCTTTAAAAAAAAACAATCCAGGGGATTCAATAAGTACTTCCCTGGAGATTTCCTCCTCTCTCATCGACGTCGGTTTCTCCCTGAAAATAAGCTCACCCTCTCCTGCAAGGTGAGTATAGTAGGAGATGTCTTTGGCATGCCTGGAGAGAACATAACACTTACAATCACGGATCCAAGGCACCTGTTGAGAGATAACCTAGGAGAGCTGTGGGAGAATTCCCTGTTCACAGACTGCTGCTTGTTGGTAGCTGGCCATGAATTTAGGGCTCACAAGGCCATTCTAGCAGCTCGCTCTCCAGTTTTCAGAGCCATGTTTGAACATGAAATGAAGGAGAGGCTAGCAAACCCCACTGAGATCCATGACCTGGATCCCAAAGTCTTTAAGGAGATGATGGGCTTCATTTACACTGGGAAGGCTCCACACCTCCAAAGCCACTCCATGGCCTGTGATGTGCTGGCAGCTGCTGACAAGTATGGCTTGGAGGGCCTGAAGGTCCTGTGTGAGGATGCCCTCTGCAGGACCCTCTCTGTAGAGAATGCTGCACACACTCTCATCCTGGCTGACCTCCACAGCACACAACAGCTGAAGACTCAGACCCTGGATTTCATTGCACTTCATGCTTCTGAGGTCCATGAGACCTCAGAGTGGAAGTCAATGATAGAGTCCCATCCCCACTTGGTGGATGCAACAGTCCACTCCCTGGCTTCTGCACACCGTGTTTCTTTGAGCACCCACTCAAACACCTAAAATGAGTTTATTGGATGGACAGCTATCACCAAGACCTGTCTCCCAATAGCAATAACCAGTGTTGTTACCACTGATTTCTGGTTAGAGTACAGTATTGCTGGAACACTTATAGTGTATCTGGGAAAAGGCAGCATGTTGTCTCAGGATTTAAAACAGCTGTTGTATGTTAATGGTGGGTGGGGGATGGGCAGCACTGGAGTCTGGGACAGTCTACTTGACTTCCTCTATGTTAATGTTCTAGTATGATTTTTGTCTGAAGACTTGGAAACTGGGATTTAATTTATGTGCTGTCCCTAAGCATAGACAAACCCTAGTTTCTTTAGAGAAACCTGTCTGCATTGGACTATGTAGAAGAGATGACTGGGCCCCAGAGAAAGGATAAATCAAGCACGAATTGGAGCAGGAAAAGACAATGAAGACTCTTTATTTTTTTAAAGATTCAGTGTGTGGAAACTCACCTGCAGAAGCAGTTACAGCTCAGAGAACTCTGGTTAAGTTGTCAGCATACAGGAGAGTTTTTCACCCACCTGTGAGTGGTCATCTAGAGCATCTGAGGCCCTCCTCTGCTCTCCAATTGTACAAACAGTTCTGTAGACAAAACCTTAGCCAAATAAAATATAATATGAATAAAACTTTTGAAAGCAGTCTGTGGATTCTAGAGATGTTTATGTTCAGAGAAGTCATGTGTGGTCCAATAAGTCCTGCTCAGCTCTGGATGTTTGTGCAGACCTCTCACTGTCCTACCAGCTTTAGAAACCCTTTAACTTATCCTTGGCATTTAGTGTTGACAAGTGAGAACTCTACCATCATGTCTTTATGACGACTGGGAAGAGTAGACCAAAGTGCAGAGAGTCTACTACTTCTGAGAGAGATGTGTCTGTGTTTCAAGGCAGCCAAGAATCTTTTATTTGTTTTGAAAACATTATAAGGGGCCTGGAGAGATGGCTCAGTGGTTAAGAGCACTGACTGTTCTTCTGAAGGTCCTGAGTTCAAATCCCAGCAACCACATGGTGGCTCACAACCATCCACAATAAGATCTGATGCCCTCTTCTGGAGCGTCCAAAGACAGCTATAGTGTACTTACATATAATAAATACATCTTAAAAAAAAAAAAACAGCATAGACTATGGTTAAAAAGAAAAGAAAACAGTAGAAAAGATTTGTTCATTACAGATTCATTCTCTCCAGACCAGTAAATCTCAATCTTCCAAAAGTTGTGCCCCCTGAGTACAGTTCTGCATGTTGTTGTCAGCCAGAACCATTATTTGTGGCTACTTTATAAATGTAGTGATCCTACTGTTATGAATCATATTATAGATAGCTGATATGTGATATGCACCCCCTATGAATGGCTCATCAGACTGCCAAAAGAATGGGGACCCACAGGATAAAACCCAACTGTAACCATCCTTTCTATGTGCGTACACCTCCTGTGAGTCCCACAGACAATTCCCTAAAAAAAAAAAAAGGTGGGCTTGGTGGAGCATGCCTTTAATCCCAGCCCTCAGGAGGCAGAGGCAGGTGGATTTCTGAGGTACAGGACAGCCAGGGCTATAGAGAGAAACCCTTTCTCAATAAACCAACCAAACAAACAAACAAAAAAACAAAAACAAAAAACAAAATACAAAACAAAAGATAGCATTTATCTAATAATCCCTTAATTCAGTAGCTGCATTAGTATTACTTTCTTCCTCTAGAGGCTCAAGTTATTTCATTTCAAAACACCACTCTTGAAGACAAATTCTTCTCTTTAAGAAAAAAAAGGGGGGCTGGTGAGATGGCTCAGCGGGTAAGAGCACCCGACTGCTCTTCCGAAGGTGATGAGTTCAAATCCCAGCATCCACATGGTGGCTCACAACCATCCGCAACGAGATCTGGCGCCCTCTTCTGGAGTGTCTGAGGACAGCTATAGTGTACTTACATATAATAAATAAAATAAATCTTTAAAAAAAAAAAAGGTAAGAGTTAAGTCTTAGAAAGAGGGGGCAAAATGTCAAGAGACAAAACAGGAGATAGTCCTCTTAGCCTTATGTAATGTAGATTGTGTTGAAATTAATTCAGTTGTTCAATCAAAACCTGATGTTTAGGCCCAAAGAAGGATTCTTTAAAATATTCTCCATATGTACAAATTTTTGCAAGACTAAAAAGATCCTTTTTTTTCCCTGTAATATAAGTAAGTAGCAAGGTACAGTGCCAAGATAAACAAACTAAATTGGATTAAAAATTAAAAGCAAGGCCAAGCATGGTGACCTTTAATTCCAGCACTTGGGAGGCAGAGGAAGGTAAATCTCTGAGTTTGAGGCCAGACTGATCTAGAGAATAAGTTTCAGGACAGCTGGACCCTGTCTTGCTCATCCTGTGATCAAACCAGAGGAGAGCTTGGTTCCTTGACAACACTTTGCAATGAAAGGTGGCATTATTCTGTGCTGGTGGGCAGTGTGCCACCCAGAGGCTGATCTTGATGAGCTGGTCTACAGAGCAATTGTGATAAAAATTGCATGGTACTGGTACAGCAACAGACAGATAGATCAATGGAATAGAATTGAAGACCCAGAAATGAACCCACACACCTATGGTCACTTGATCTTTGACAAGGGAGCTCAAACCATCCAGTGGAAAAAGGACAGCATTTTCAACAAATGGTGCTGGCACAACTGGCGGTTATCATGTAGAAGAATGCGAATTGACCCATTCTTTTTTTTTTTTTTTTTTTTTTTTTTTTTTTTTTTTTTTTTTTTTTTTTTTTTTTTTTTTTTTTTTTTTTTTTTTTTTTTTGGTTTTTCAAGGCAGGGTTTCTCTGTATAGCCCTGGCTGTCCTGGAACTCACTTTGTAGACCAGGCTGGCCTCGAACTCAGAAATCCGCCTGCCTCTGCCTCCCAAGTGCTGGGATTAAAGGCATGCGCCACCATGCCCAGCTGACCCATTCTTATCCCCTTGTACAAAGCTTAAGTCTAAGTGGATCAAAGACCTCCACATAAAACCAGAGACACTGAAATTTATAGAGGAGAAAGTGGGGAAAACCCTCGAAGGTGTAGGCACAGGGGAAAGATTTCTAAACAGAACAGCAATGGCCTGTGCGGTCAGATCAAGAATTGACAAATGGGACCTTATGAAATTGCAAAGCTTCTGTAAGGCAAAAGACACAGTCAGCAAGACAAAAATGCCATCAACAGATTGGGAAAGTATTTTTACCAATCCTAAATCTGATAGGGGACTAATATCCAACATCTACAAAGAGCTAAAGAAGCTGTACTCCAGAAAAACGAATAACCCCATTAAAAAATGGGGTACAGAGCTAAAGAAAGAATTCTCAACTGAGGAATTCCGAATGGCTGAGAAACATCTGAAAAAATGTTCAACATCCTTAATCACCAGGGAAATGCAAATCAAAACAACATTGAGATTCCACCTCACACCAGTCAGAATGGCTAAGATCAAAAATTCAGGTGACAGCAGATGCTGGTGAGGATGTGGAGAAAGAGGAACACTCCTCCATTGCTGGTGGGATTGCAAGCTTATACAACCACTCTGGAAGTCAGTCTGGCGTTATCTCAGAAAACTGGAGATAGTACTACTGGAGGATCCAGCAATACCTCTCCTGGGCATATACCCAGAAGATGTTCCAACTGGTAAAAAGAACACATGCTCCACTATGTTCATAGCAGCCTTATTTATAATAGCCAGAAGCTGGAAAGAATCCAGATGTCCCTCAACAGAGGAATGGATACAGAAAATGTGGTACATTTACACAATGGAATACTATTCTGCTATTAAAAAATGAATTTACGAAATTCTTGGGCAAATGGATGAATCTGGAGGACATAATTCTTAGTGAGGTAACCCAATCACAAAAGAAGTCATTGGATATGCGCTCACTAATAAATGGATATTAGCCCAGAAACTTAGAATACCCAAGATACAATCTGCAAAACACAAGAAAATCAAGTGTAAGATCAAAACAGAAAGACCCCTACTCCAAACACGGGCTGTTCGTGCACCCCAATAATCACAAGAGACCGTCTTGATGCAAACTGCAAGAGGATTTTTAATCGGAGCTCCGGGACGACCCGCATCCCACGCAGGAGACAGGGGAGTCGACCACGAGTCCCAAAGGCTAGGGGTTCATATAGGGGAAGGGTGGGGGGCGGGGAAGGGAGAAAGATGACTTGATCATGCTTGATTGGTAGATTCAAACATCAGCATTAGCAAGTCATTATTCATCAACAAGCAGTATGTGCAGGTCAGGATTTTCGCTAAAACTTCTGGTTAATCTCAAACCTAACAGCAAACAAGGGTTAAGAGAGAAAAAAGTAGGTGCCAACTTTGTCTGTTCAGACCAGGTAGCCCCTCACTCTGCCTGTCTGTCCTTGTATTCCTTTTTTTATCTATCAGTTCCTGGAACAGCTAGGCAGCTTTAGCACTGACTTATCCAGGCCTGTCCTGGCTCAGACCTTTGTAACCTCTCTAGTACAAACTTTCAACATGAATTTTATTTGGAATCCCTTTCTTTTTTTTTTTTTTTTTTTTTTGGTTTTTCGAGACAGGGTTTCTCTGTATAGCCCTGGCTGTCCTGGAACTCACTTTGTAGACCAGGCTGGCCTCAAACTCAGAAATCTGCCTGCCTCTGCCTCCCGAGTGCTGGGATTAAAGACGTGTGCCACCACGCCCGGCTGATAGTAATCACTTTACCTCTAAGACTCACCTGTATCATTGTTGGGCATGGTATTAGTCGGGGTTCTCTAGAGTCACAGAACTTATGGGTAGCCTCTATATAGTAAAGGAATTTATTGATGGCTTACAATCTGCAGTCCAACTCCCAACAATGGTCAGTAGCAACTGTGAATGGAAGTCCAAGGATCTAGCAGTTGCTCAGTCCCACACAGCAAGCAAGTGAAGGAGAAGAGGGAAAGACTTCCTTCTTCCAATGTCCTCATGTAGGTCTCCATCAGAAGGTGTAGCCCAGATTAAAGGTGTGTACCACCACACCTTTAATCCCAGATGGCCTTGAACTCGGAGATCTCCCTGTCTTCTGGAATCCATAGCCACTATGCCTCAAGATTTCCATGCTGAGATCCAGGTCAAAAACTTCTATCTCCCAGCCTCCAGATTAGGATCACTGGTGAGCCTTCCAAATCTGGATTGTAGTTCATTCCAGATATAGTCAAGTTGACAACCAGGAATAGCCACTACAGGCATATACCCAAAGGATGCATTTTTTTTTTAAAGATTTATTTTTATTTATTATATGTAAGTACACTGTAGCTGTTCAGACACTCCAGAAGAGGGCGCCAGATCTCGTTACGGATGGTTGTGAGCCACCATGTGGATGCTGGGATTTTGGGATTTGAACTTATCACCTTCGGAAGAGCAGTCGGGTGCTCTTACCCGCTGAGCCATCTCACCAGCCCCAGGATGCTTCTTTTTAACCACAGGAATCTTGGCCAACCATGCTCTTTGCTGCTTTATTCATAATAGCCAGAAATTAGAAACAACCTACATGTCTCTCAATAAAAAAAAAAAATGAATAAAGATACTGTGGTACACTCACAAAATGAAGAATTACTCAGTTGTTAAAAATAATGACAGGAAAGCCAGGACACAAGGTCTGGGCTAACCTGTTAGACCCTGAGGCCTTAGTATTGAGTGGTGACCCCCCCCCCCAAAAAAAAAGTACACAACTTGACAATAGATCGCTGCAATGGCAAGAGGTTTACTGTTCCAACCTGCATGGGGTTGCTCAGCCTCCCAGGAAGAGTCAACCCCAAATTAAAAAATTAAAAAAGCACAGCTCAGATCTTTTTTTTTTTCAAGACAGGGTTTCTCTGTATAGCCCTGGCTGTCCTGGAATTCACTCTGTAGACCAGGCTGGCCTCGAACTCAGAAATTTGCCTTCCTCTGCTTCCCAAGTGCTGGGATTAAAGGCGTGTGCCACCACCTCCCCGCTTTTAAACTATTTTTATGGTGGGTTATTATGACTGGTCAGCAAAGCAGCAGTACATTTTGAACTTATGCGTCAACTATTAATGTCACAGCTATTAACGTCACAGCTATTGACGTCACAGCTATTGACGTCACTGGGAATTCTAGCAAGGTCAGGGCGGTTTGTGGTCTTTCTCGGATTTAGTGCGAGGCAGGGCAGGGGGATTTTTCTGGGAATTGCTATTTTGTTATGGTTATTTTTCTGAGAAAAACTCATTCATTTTGTTTTGGCATCTGTAGACTTAGTCATTTTTGACCGCTAGTTTGGAAAGTCCCTTCAGAAAGAAAGGGGCTTGGTGGTCTTGAACTTATTTGGATTCTACAAACCCGCTCTGCTACTATCCCGTCCCGTATCCAATGCGTTGAGTCAATACACCCCAACATCTACCTTATCTGTGAGCTGCTGGAGAGCCTAGACAAGCCACTCCTAGATATCAAATGTCATTACTGAACAGGGCAGATTCCATGCCTGATACCCAACTTTCAGCATGGAAGAGCTGAAGTTGCAGGATTCTGCTTTCCCTGCTGTGAGATAGCGAAATTAATGGACTGTGGTGCCGTCAGCAGGCTACAAGCACAAAGGTGGAGCCATTGTAAGCATAGAGTGCCCTAATTTGAGGGCAGTGAGCTGTGCAGTAGCCTGGAACTTGCACAGACTCTACACTAGACACAGATTGCAGAGCAACAGGATTGCCTAACTCTGGGCTACATTAAGGGATCTGAAGGGAGTCTTGGCAATGTTCTAATATTTATAGAGTTTGGTTTTATATTTTGTTATTTGTTATTTTGTAGAAGCCTATTCTTTTCTGAGAGACAGAAAGGGAAAGGATCAATATGGGAGAGAAAGTAGGAAGGAACTGGAAGTAGAGGGAAAGAAACTGTATTCAGATTATACAGTATTAGAAAATAATCTATGTTTAATAAAAAAGAAAAAAGGAGCATGGGGAAAAATAGTCTTTGAGAACTTTCAGAATGAGACAAAAATTGTTGCTGAGTAGCCCCCTCTGTTTTAGTGTAATGTCATTATGGACATTAAAATTAATTAACATTAGCAGTAACTATGTATAAGGACATATTTTAACAAAATCAGAGTAAATTAAAATACAGAAGTTTGCTCTCTGATTTTCTTGGCTGTTGCTCCCAATTCTGATGTAAACCTTGTCTCCCTCCTTTCCATTTTCATTGTCTCAGTCAATGTTTTGGAAATTTAGTTTATTTCATGTTTATGATGTTTCTGCATGTGTATTTGTACACTATTTGCATGTGTGCTACCCACAGAAATAAGAAGAGGGTGATAAATTTCATGAGACTGGCATCCTGATGATTGTGAGGAGTCTTTTTTTTTTCCTCTATGAATGAAACCTGTGTTCTTCTGAATAGCAGCAAGTGTTTCTAACTCTACAGCAACCTCTTGAACCTCAGACCCACTTAGTTGTAACTCCATATTTTCTGTTACTCTCAGCAGAAGTTCATGTGGTGTGGAAACATGACAAATGAATTTTGAGAGTTCTGGAGCACCAGAAAAGGGAAGAATAGGTGTCTATCTATACCTTTGGTGTTTGGGATGCAAGAGTCTAGTCTCGGGCCCTCTTTTCTCTGTTTACCCACATTCAGTTGTACCTATTCACTTCTGTAACTATTACTAATATTGCTCTGTTTAGGTGGTAAGAGAAGTATGTTATCATTTCCTCTATTGGAAATGTTTACAGGAATAGCCTTGCATGCATTGACACTTGCTGAGCCCAACACCAACAGCCCAGGCACTAAGATCAACAATTATAAGTGGGACTTCATGGAACTGAAATGCTTCTGTAAGTCATTTTGACAGTGTTAATAGGACAAGATGGCAGCCTATGGAAATACAGGTGTTTCACCAACCCAACATCTGAGAGAAGATTAATTCACAAAATATATAAAGAACTCAAGAATCTAGACATTATCAAACCAAATAAACCAATTTAAAGTGGGGTATAGACCTGAACAGAAAATTCTGAATAGCCGGGCATGGTGGCGCATGCCTTTAATCCCAGCACTTGGGAGGCAGAGGCAGGTGTATTTCTGAGTTCGAGGCCAGCTGGTCTACAAAGTGAGTTCCAGGTCAGCCAGGGCTATACAGAGAAATCCTGTCTCAAAAAACCAAAAAAGGGCTGGTGAGATGGCTCAGCGGGTAAGAGCACCCGACTGCTCTTCCGAAGGTGATAAGTTCAAATCCCAGCATCCACATGGTGGCTCACAACCATCCGTGACGAGATCTGGCTCCCTCTTCTGGAGTGTCTGAAGACAGCTACAGTGTACTTACATATAATAAATAAAATAAATCTTAAAAAAAAAAAGAATAACATCATGAATTTTGCAAGCAAATGTATAGAAATATTTTTNAAAAAAAAAAAAAAAAAAAAAAAAAAAAAAAGCTGGGCAGGGTGTGCTCGCCTTTAATCCCAGCACTCGGGAGGCAGAGGCAGGCGGATTTCTGAGTTTGAGGCCAGCCTGGTCTACAAAGTGAGTTCCAGGACAGCCAGGACTATACAGAGAAACCCTGTCTCAAAAAACCAAAAAAGGGCTGGTGAGATGGCTCAGCGGGTAAGAGCACCCGACTGCTCTTCCGAAGGTGATAAGTTCAAATCCCAGCATCCACATGGTGGCTCACAACCATCCGTGACGAGATCTGGCTCCCTCTTCTGGAGTGTCTGAAGACAGCTACAGTGTACTTACATATAATAAATAAAAATAAATCTTAAAAAAAAAAGAATAACATCATGAATTTTGCAAGCAAATGTATAGAAATATTTTTCCTTAGTGAAGTAACCCAGTCCCAGAAATTCACACATGGAATCAACTCACTTGAAAGTGGCTATTAGTTGTAATGCAAAGGATAATCATACAACAAACCAATGGGATTAATACCAAGGAGTGCTCAAGTGTAGAATGCAGGGATCTCCCCAGCAAAGGACAATAGAATAGATTTCCTGGGGACTGGGGGGAGGTGGGGATGGATAATGCAAAGCTGAGGGAACATAATGGAAGGAGAGAGTACTGGGAGAGATCACTGGAATTTATAATTATTTCAGAGATTAGAAAGAACTCCAGTGCAATGGAAACTCCCTGGAATCTACAAGGGAGATCCTAGCAAAGACCCTTAGTAGGGATATGGAGCTTGAACTGGCCCTCTTCTGTAACCAGGTATGGCTTCCAGTGGAGTGATTGGAACACCAACCCAGCCACAGAAACTTCAACCTACAATCTATCCACATGGAAGGAGTCCTAGGGTAAAAAAAATCACACAGAAATTTTAAGAGTGGACAAGTGACTGGTACAACCTGAGACCCATGCCTCAAGCAGGAGCCCATAGGAACCAGAGGATGGATAGTCCAGAGAACTAAGAGAGAGACAAACACAACTGGAAAAAAAAGTCAATGGAGTGACTCATAATGGTTCTCTACTATACTTATAGACAGGAGTCTAGCATAATCATCAGCAGAGAAGCTTCATCCAGCACTGGATTGGAGCAGATGAAGAGACCTACAGCCATATATTAGGCAGAAGTCAGAAAATCCTGCAAAAGAGGAGGAGGAAGGACTTTAGAAGGTAGAAGTGTTAAGGACACTGCAAGTACAGGGCTCACAGAATCAACTAATCTAACCTAGTCCCATGGAGGCTCAAAGAGCCTAAACAAGGAGCCCAAATCAGTTCAGACTCTAAACCCTGTACATGTATGCATATGCATAGATAGATAGATAGATAGATAGATAGATAGATAGATAGATAGATAGATAGACAGACATAGACAAGGACATAGACACAGACACAGACACAGACACAGACACAGACACAGACACAGACACAGACACAGACATAGACATATAAAATGGTTGAGTAGCTTGGTGTTCTGGTGGGATTTCTAACAGTGGGAGGAGGGTCTGTCTCTGTTGTGGATTGCTGTTTGTATGTTCTGCTCCCTCAAGAGTGCCCATACTCAGGAGCAGTCAGGTGAAATCTTAATTAGTGAGATAAGGCTAAAGGCTGGGATTGGGAAGTGGATGGAGAGAGTGGAGCTGAAAGTTTTAGAGAAGGGGGAGTCTGGGACAGGGACAGGGAGAGAGGAAACAGGGGATGGAGAAAAAAATTGGTGAAAAAGATGAGCCAGAACCACATGGCCTGAAAGAGCCATAGGTAGCTATGGATATCTTACAAGGGCAATAATGTAGGGTACATTTGCATACATCTAGGAGTATAGCTTGCATTTATATCAATAAAGTTTTGAGTTCTATGTGTGGGCATTTTGGGGGTTGAGGATTTACCGTTTTTTTTTTTTTTTTTTTTTTTTTTTTTTTTTTTTTTTTTTTTTTTTTTTTTTTTGGTTTTTCGAGACAGGGTTTCTCTGTATAGCCCTGGCTGTCCTGGAACTCACTTTGTAGACCAGGCTGGCCTCAAACTCAGAAATCCGCCGGCCTCTGCCTCCCGAGTGCTGGGATTAATGGCGTGCGCCACCACGCCCAGCTAGGATTTACCCTTTTAAATCTGGCTGTTTGCCAGGCAGTGGTGATGCACGCCTTCGATCCCAGTACGTGGGAGGCAGAGGCAGGCAGATCTCTGAGTTCAAGGCCAGCCTGGTCGACGGAGTGAGTTCCGGGAGAGCCGGAGCTATAGAAAGAAACCCTGTCTCTTGCCGGGCGTGGTGGCACACGCCTTTAACACCAGCACTCGGGAGGCAGAGGCAGGCAGGTTTCTGAATTCGAGGCCAGCCTGGTCTACAAAGTGAGGTCCAGGACAGCAAGGGCTATACAGAGAAACTCTGTCTCAAAAATCCAAAACAAAAAACAAAACAAAAAACAAAAACCCTATCTCCATAAATAAACAAACAAACAAATATACCTAGTAAATTACAAGTCTCTGGAGTTTTCATTTTAACAGGGATAAGGGGATTTCTGTGAGTGGCAGCCAGACTTTCTGCTGGCTAGCCAAAGAGGGTGGCTGGACTGGGAAGGTCTGGGCGGCTCAGCAGCTAGCTAGCTGCAGAAAACATGTATGCACACAAGGCCACCATCAACAGTAAATAGCTTGGATTGTTTCCTATAATTACATGCTGCATTTCTCTGACTCTTTTGCCTGCTTTTGAGACCCCTTTCCTCCTACTGGGTTGTTATGTCTGCTTTACTAAGTGGACCTGTGCCAGTCTTATTGTAACCTATTCTGTTTATTTGACATTCCTGGGAGGTCAGATGTCTTCTTAAAGGAAGCAAAGGAGAGGACTTGAAAGAGGGAATATTGGGGAGAAGTGACTTGGAAGACAGGAGTGAGGGCAAACTAGTGTTGGGATGTAATATATAAGAGAAAATTCAATTAAAGGGGAAATACCATTTAAAAATGAATTAATGTGAAAGGAGAACTCTCAGAAGAATATCCCACAACATTTCTGGAGGCTCCACAGAAATTCCAGAGAGTACATTTTGAGACTATAGGGTCTCTGAGCCCCTCAGGGCAAAGAAGAGGGCAGTAGTCAAGGAATTCCAGAGGGTGCTCAACCCAAGATCCAGATTGCTAAGATATCCTTTGATCAATTTGTTCCCAAAACACTTAGGAGGAGCCTGACACCTCCACCCCACAAGGAAACTGTTAAAGCATATTTAATCATACTGTGAACCCCAAAATTGTGTTACTTACTGGAAAAAAATGATAATTTTAGTATAGGAGTGGCTCAGCTTTGGCACACACCTTTAATCTTCTGGCTGGAATACAGACAAACCCTTCGTATCCGTCTTTAATTCCAAAAACTGAAAGTAGTTAGTTTGTAGAAAGAAGCACCAGTGTTTAGAGAAACTGAAAAATTTAGAGAAAAATTAGACAGAAGAGGATATGTTTAACAGTTGTGAGAAGAGAAAGGGAAGGGAAGAGATCACTGCAGAGAGAAAAGAAGAGAGGGCAGTTTTACAAGGACAGTGGTACAGAAGACAGGTTGAAGAG
>CACVCL010022823.1:0-30000 GCA_902729485.2 Mus minutoides
ACCATGGCATAGGCTGGTAAGCAGGGTCTCACTGTGGGGGAGGCTCCTTAACAGCCATTAAAAACCAAATGAACCAACCTACCAACCAGCAACAAAACCCACTGTGAGCCTCAGGGAAGGAAGAACAAGGGCTCTTTAAAGGTGGGAAACAGTGATGAAAGACAGATAAGGGGTACCACGGCCAACAATCTTCAGAACATTGCCTTCCAATAGCTTTGAATGAATGTCAATGGAGAGGGCGTGAGAGGAGAACACTACTGAAGAACAAGCCTCAACTTGCAAAGTAAAAAGAAAGATTGGACTAAAGTATTTTTGATTTGGCCAGTCTGAAATACAGGAGAAAAAAAAATGTCAAAAACAGATGTTTTATTGGCAAGAATGAGGAAGCAATTGTAAAGAGTTGTGGCTATTTTTTAATAGGTTCAATCAAATCATAAGCCTGTATCAGATAATCTATTCTTGTGGTCATTATTTAATACAAACAAGATTGTTTTAATGACATTTCATAAAGGTAAGCTCTCTTGGGTTTCTTGCTTCAAGTTCCAGCAACTTGAGGCAAAAAATAGAGTGTGATAAAATTACAGCTTTGCTTTTTTGGGGGAAGCCTAAAGGACACCTGTGTGCGTCTCAGAGCCCGTAGGAAGGAACGGCAGCACAGAAGGTCTGTGCCATTTTTAGAAAAGGATCGTCCCTCAGACACCTGTCAACTGGCCTTGGGGGAACATTACTGCAGTCAGAGATATTTGGGGATGTTAGTGTGCTGACAGGATCTATTAAAGGTAGGAAACAATGGGCTTCTGGGGACATTGGTAGGTTCCCTGGATAGCACAGGCCCCAAAACTGGCAGCTGGCAAATGCCACTTAGGGAGTATGGTGTGTTCCCATCCTTAGGTGATTCTTGAAGCTTCTATTTACACCATTTCCCTTACCTTCCTTCTTTTTCTTACTCTCCATCTGAAGTTATAATACAACATGTAAACATCTTCTTCCCTTCAGCTCCCCCGTCCACCATACCTGTACACTGAGCATTTATTTGTTACCCAGTAAAAAAACCTGCCACTTTGTGTACTCTTCCTCCAAGCAGGCACTGTCACTAGCCCAGTGTCAGATGTGTGGAACATCTGGAAATTCAAACTCTTCCGGCCTGAGACTCATGCAAAGATGTCCACGCCATTCCAGGCCCACCCAATAGCCAGACAGTAATGATGCACCTGTGTGAAACTGGCTATCTCTTCTGTCACTGACGTCATTTTTTTGCTCATCTTCGCCAGAAGCTCAGCAAATCGCTGATTTGGGATTTCAGAATCTCCCATAACTGACACACAGTGGGACCTGTCGTGGCATCAACCTCTTCAAGCATCTCACAGAGCATCAGATGGAGGAGTGTTCTGCTCACCTTCTTCCTCTCTCAGCATAGGACACACCCCAACCAACACCATGGTCCCCAGAAGTGTCCTCTGATGCATTTGAGGAGTTTTGGAGACAAGCTTAAGGGTCCCATCATCTCACAGGTAAAGAATACATACAAGAGGGACATTTTACCAGCATGTTGTCACATGGGTCAGAGTGTGCTGTCAAATGCTTGGAGTGTGCCTGTGCTGAACAAAGTAGCACTGGAGAGGGAGAGGCCTGCCCTGACTACATTGAGCACAGTGGCTTTTCTGAATTTGCTCTCTGGTCTTCATGCAGGGAGACAGAAATACCAGTGACAACATCGCTGATCCTGGTCTCCATGTGCAGGGTGGTTTGCCAGCTGCTTTTCTATAGTCAAGTCTCCAACACTCTACAGGGATGCTAGGACCTGTCTTCAGAGTTCACTATAAGAGCCAAAGTTTAAGAAAAAGACCAATGAGCTCCAGTGTCTCTGGGCTCTCCTCATAGGGATGAGGAGACAGAGGAAGAGAGATGTCTCCCCATTCCCTATGCTGGTTTCCACAGTTGAATGTCTTCCTAGGTGTATGGAGATTATATGGACATTTTAACTGACTGACAGCTCTGGTTCCTAAAGCTTAAACGCGTTGTTCAAATTAAAAATTTTAATAATGCCCAAACATTTGTTTAGCATTGTTTATATAAATTTTTGAACTTGGTTACTCATATAAACAACCCTAACTGCCCTTATGGCACTCACACACTCAAAGACCATGGGTCTAGAAGGGGAATAATTGAACAGGAGGACTTAAGTGGGAGAGGGAGAAGAGAAGGCAATGTTGACTGAGCAGAAGACTTTATATGCACATATGAAAATGTTGTAATATGCATATGCCTATATGAAAATGTCATTCTATTAGTTTGTATACTTAACACACATATGGAGCAAAAACAGGACAGAATTAATAGTTGAATGAGTTACAAACTGTAAGCTTCACATCTCCTCTGTGAACAATGCCAACAAGTAGATCTAGTAGCTTCATGCTCCCTTTGCACTGAGATGTGGGTCTTGCTGTAGTCATGATGTAGACATTCACTACTTCATCTGCCCAGAAGTATTTCTTCCTCTTTAGGTAGCCGAGGTTATTCTTTTTATTTTTATAAATGCTTCCTGAATACCTTAGGTATTCGGGGATGTCAATTATTTGTCTCATGAGTTGCTAGTGACAACATCCAAGAATTCAGAAAGTATCTATTCCTTTGGGGTAGGCATGTGTTGCAAGCAAGACATAGGGTAGGGCATGAGGTAGGGCAAGCACAGGAGATGGCTTAGCTTGAGACGCCCATTTGGTTTTGAATTATGCCTACTACCTCTTATAACAATGCATTTAGCAACTTAGTTTTTTTCTCTCACCTGCACATTCTATATACATACTACCCTCCCCAAGCAATGCATCTAGAGATCTCAGAAACCCCTCTAGCCCTCATCTGCATTGGGCTACTCCTATTACCATCTCTGAATAATGGTAGAAGTTTCCTTTCCCCCAGTAACAATCAAGTTTCAGACACACTTATTCAAGTGTACTCTAATGTATTCAGTATGAAGAATAAAAGAGCTAATCTGGCCCAAACTAGTTTTGTGTCCATAGGCAGTAAGGCAAAAGTGTGTCCTCTACTGACCTTTTATACTAACCTTTAATGGAGAATCTCCTATTTACCATCTTGTGCATATGCAGAATTGGGAAAGCCCAAGATCAAAATCAGATGCATTATGGGAAGGAAATTATGCACAGTAGAAAAAAATGAATATATGACCTAATTTATCATTCAAAAATGGAAATCATTCAAGCTATACCACTTAGTAACAACTCCTTCTCTAGGACCCTTAAAAGGAAGCTCTGAGTGTTGGGCCCTGCTGTCAATCTTGGCAGTGTATCCGTCCCTCTGTGATCTGTAGTTTTGCTTTGCTCCAAATTAGTTATCTTGCTGACTCTGAAATCTGTGTGAGCCTCTATATTCAATTCTTTGGCTAGGAGGCCATGAACCTGTAAATACCAGCTCAGACCCTGACTACTGGTGACAAGGGTATTCAGTACCTTCTGCTATGCACATTTTGGATGGTAAAATGAAGAACACACATGCTATGGAGAAACTTATAAACATTTTTTCCATCACAAGGAAAAAAAATCCAATTTTTGCAGTAAAGCCAAACCATATAAAGTGTGATAGTTAAAAAAAAAAAAGAGAGAAGGTGGACAGAGGGGAGGATAAGGGGAAAGAGGTGGAGAAACACTGTTCCAATAGTAGGCTTTGTATTCCCAAAGCTATTCAAATGTGAATGGTATCTGTCTGTCTATTTGCCTGCCTGCTTACCTATTTATTCATCAAAATATCAATAATCTATCTATCTATCTATCTATCTATCTATCTATCTATCTATCCATCTATCTATCTATTTATCTATATATCAACCTTTCTACCTAGCTATGTATAAATCTTCTATCATCATTCCATTGATCTATCATCTACTTATCTATCAATCTCTTAGAATCTACCTATTCGTCAAACCTACTATCTATCTATCTATCTATCTATCTATCTATCTATCTATTTATCTATCTATCTAACTATAGTACCTGTCTATTTAATTTTTAGAGTAGATTAAGTTGGATTTTGCTAATGCAATTAAAATGGTCTTATCTAATATACACGTTCATTCAACAAATGAAAAGGCATTTGTTGGTTTTATGTAAAATTATATCAAACGCAGAAGCTCCCAACACATGAGCATTTGGTATTGAATTAAGATATATCGAATGAGAGACTATGCCTAGTCAGTGAAAAGATTATTGTTCTAAGTTTCTTCACACTTCAGACATAAAACTGAGAATGACAGTCCTCTGAAATGGAAATCACTGAAAGCCAGCCTATTATGTTTAAAATGTAATGCACACTTAGGTATGTTGTCAAAGTGTGGCTGATGAGAGGGATCATCTATGGAATCCAATTAAAAAGACAAGGTGCTTTTCAAAAGAAAAGATGTTAGCAGCTCAGCTGGATTATAACTCGATGGAAAGAGGGTTATGGCCTTGCTACAGGGGAAGGCAGGAAAGCTAAATAAAAGCAACCAGCAGTGAGAAGGACAGATGTGTGTCCTCACTCTCCAGCACTGGGAAGAGTAACTGAGCTAGTGTTGCAGGACATGTGGTGTGTAATCAAATGCCCCGGTTTCTATACTTACACACAGTCTATGACAGATATGTGTGTATAATCAGGGCCAGTCTCGTGAACATGTGACCATGCAGTTGCTCAAATCCTTCACTCTTAGTGGGGCTACATTTAATATTCTGGGGCCAGCATCTTGAAAAATTCTTAATCTTCTTGAATGAGGTGAGTCCAGTTTTGGTTTGACACTGGACTCTGCAAATTATGTAGCTGGTTAGTCTAATTCATGGTTAGGGTTCCTGTCAAAAAATAATATGGGGTGAGTTTGTATCATTAAAGTCAGCTCAAACCAAGCATAAATCTTACAGTGCTTCTCTGAATTTAGATCTCAGTCACAGGATCCAGGATCCAGCAGCTCTGTGAATATAGTTGCTACTTCTAAAGTCCTCAGCAAAGAGGTGAAATATACAATATCAGTTTACCCCCAAGAAAATGTATGGTTTTTTTTTGGGGGGGGAGTAAATGAAGAATGTGTCATTCAGTTTGGAATGAACAGTGGTAAGACTGATCCCCCCAAAGGCACAATGTTAACAATAAGATTCTTCCATTAACGTTTTGCACCAGTCAGTAACGTTAACTTTTGCAAATACAACCTATTTCTTAGACCCTTAGATTAGGAAGATGTTTCAAGAAATCTAACCTATATTAGCAAATAGCATTGGGCTCTATACATAGAACATGAACTAACAGAGAATCTACATTTTGAATCTACATTCAAAGCTGGATAGTGTTACGACTGGCTATCCTCACTGTAGTTTTGTTCTGTGGAATAAAATCACTAGTTTTAGTTCAAGATGAGAACCTAACTTCAACTATGGAGATTTATTTATTTATTTATTTAATGCATTTTCTAAAGATGTTTATGCATTATTTAGTAAGCTACCTTGTTTCAAACATCTAAATCCCAACAAAACAAAACAAAAATATAACACATACCCAATATTACCACCAGATGCTAGACATCTTTATTTGTTATACCAATTCCATTTTACATTTAGAAAATAAACATCAGTATGAATATTTAATGTGAGTGTTACAACAGAGGCAAAGGCCAATAGTATTATTCTAAGAATGTGTCTCTGATGCTCAGAAACTCTTCTATCTAATGATACTGTTGCTTTGATGTTGTGTGCCACCCTTTCCCCTGGGATGGGCTTCTGTTTATAGACAGCTGCCAAGCAGTTCTAAGAAGTGCCTATGAGTTTTTTTCTAAAATTCTGTTCTTGAGGTCAGTGCATTTGTTCAAATACTGGATTGCCGAGTTTGCCAACTCCTTCATGGTCATGCATATTGATTCTGTAGAATGAGTGATTTCGTGTATAACAATAGCACATATTTCCTAAAAACAATTTTATTTATTTGTGTGTGTGTGTGTGTGTGTGTGTGTGTGTGTGTGTCTGTCTGTCTGTCTGTCTGTCTGTCTGTCTGTCTGTGTGTATATTCATCTATGTGTGCCTTCCTGGTGTGTGTGTGTGTGTGTGTGTGTGTGTGTGTGTGTGTGTGTATGTGTGTGTGTGTGTTTGTGTGTGTGTGCCTGACTATGCATACAGAGTCTGGAAGAGGGTATATGATCCCTCAGAGCTGGAGTTGCAGAAATATATTTGATGCCTAGCTTGTTATCTGGGTGCTGGGATCCAGACTTTGGTCCTCCCAGTTGCTCAGCAAGTGTTCTTAAGTTCTGAGTCATCTCTTCAGTCTAACAAAATTATATCTTAAGCTTTTGAATGCAGAAAACAAGCTTAGAAAAGACAGGAGCACAAGCTTCATCTTAGATAATTTCCAAGCATCCCGGCTATTGGTTTTATAAAATTTTAATTAAAGATAAAAATTAATTTATTCTGAAAGTTTTCAAGGGTGTGTGTCAATGTGTTTCTTTCAAAGTAGCCCGAAAGCACATTTTTTGGTTTGTTTGTTGTTTGCTTGTTTGTTTGTTTTAAGAGAAACCATGCATGCTTGCTTCAAGGTTTTGTGCCTGTGTACTTATTAGCATTTTAAAAGGAATACACAGTGTAAGAAGCCTCAAAGTATTCAGATGCCCCGTAGAAAAGATGGCCCCAGAGGGGCGTGAAACAGTTTGAATTCTAACCCATTGAAAGCAGAGACAGGGGTTTTCACTAACTGGAGACGCCAATGAAACTTTAAACTGGCACAAATTTCCCACTCTGTTTTACTGGCTCTAATTGTAGGATTTAAGGGGCATGTTCTTTAATGTGCTTCTGCTTAAGAAAACGTCATTATCCGTTTAATTCATTCAATGTACAGTCATTGAGTTCTTGACCCAATGACTGCCAGTGCTAATGGAGAAAATAACCATACCACCAGCCTGGGTGGTTTTGTGCCAGCACCATCTTGGAGGCATGTGGCTTCAGCAGGCTTTCAGAAGCTCATGCTCAGCAGAAGCATGACACTCACATTGTGCCCTTCACTATGAGGACAACCACTGTTCCTCAGTTTTCCTGTGAGATGCTAAATTTGCAGTCCTATAAAGACCTGGCAGTCTATTTTACAGGGAGAGCAGACACACCAGTCTAACGCACTTAGTGCTAACTGGTACGTGCTGTTAAAATACCTGTAAACAAGATCGGAGCCATGTCTCAGTGAATGAAGTGCTCATGGAATAAGCCTGGCGACTGACCTGAGTTTGGATCCCTAGAACGCATGTAAAATCCACATGCATATCTGTAATTCCGGACCCTCCATAGAGAGAGGCCAGAGTTGGAGTCAGAGGTGCTTGGCTAGCCTGGTTTATGCAGCAGCATCCCCCAACAGACCCAAAGAGTGCAAAAGGCCAGGACTGACACTGGAGTTTGTCCTTTGACCTCCACTTGTGTGCTGTGGTACCCAACCACTCACATAAACACACGTCTCTCTCTCTCTCTCTCTCTCTCTCTCTCTCTCTCTCTCTCTCTCTCTCTCTCTCACACACACACACACACACACACACACACACACACACACAATTGCTTTCCCAAATAGCAATGTGCCATAAATTGTATACCTTTGCAGACCCCCATTATCAAAGCTTGCCAAAATGTTCAGTCTAGCTAGGTTAGTATATGATCTTGAGAGTATATCTTAGAGAAACCAATTGATTGACTTCTGAGACAGAGAGGATCAGCTTCTGTGTGGACCTTTTCCTGGGTCCATCCTTACTTGGCTTTCTAAGCAGAAGACACATAATTTTCCACACAGGAATACCCAGGACATGGTGAGTCCTTTTATTAAAACTAGGAAGTGAAGAATCCATTTAAACACCCAATAGCAAACCCTAATTAGGGCTTTAGGTAGAAGCACATTCAATTCAGGGCAGCAAACTACTGAAGTAGTAGGGGAGCTGAGAGAGAACATAATAACACAATAATCACATATCTAGCTAATTATTTTGTCACTGGCTAGCTTTTCTCCTCTTCCTCCTCCTCCTCTTTCTTCTTCTTCCTCTTCTTCATAGGCTTAAGGTAAATAAATCTAAGTTTAAGTTTTTTCATCACTGACAACAACTAATACTCTGTTTTATTTTAAATTATGATTCAGACATTTACTGTTTACCATAAGTATCTTTCATGATGTACATGCTACAATGGTTGGTTTTCAAATTGAAGAAGTATTTCTACCCCCTTTGCTTAACAGAACCATTCAATTGTTATCGATCTCTTGGGAGAGCATCTTATATGATGGGTGCAGAATTCGGCAGCTGTATTAGCTGCTTTCCTGTTCACTATGACCAAACACGGGAGAAAAGGAAACTTAAGAAAGGAAAGGTTCACTTTGGAACATAGCAGCAGGAGTTTGAGCCAGCTGGTCAGAACTCAGAGGGAGAGGAACACTTGAGTTCATCACCCTGCTTCTGTTTATTCATTTCTAAGCCCAGCCCATGGCATGCAATTGTCCAGATTTAACATGGACCCTCTCATATTATTTAATCCAATGTGGAAACTCCCAGAGAAATGGCTGGATGTTGGTATCCTATGATAGTGCCCAAATGTTGTATCCTAGGTGATTCTAGATGATGTCAAGTTAAGAGTGATTAACCATAACAGCAGGTTGGCTCCTTCATCTCAAAGCTGCGCTATATTTGTATCTCTTCATTGGCTGTATTTGCTGACTGCCTGTGTACTATAGGCATACCTTGTCAGAGAGAGACAAACAAAACTACACACTGTGTGAGGCTTGTCCTTACAGAGACACGGTCAATGGACATATCTAAAAGAGGAAGTCTAGAAGGCTGATGTTGGACATATTTCAAAGTAAATTATATGGTGGCAAATGGAATATACAGCAAAAAATCGTTGTGTGGGAAAATCATCGATGTTTTCTTTGTTATTACTCAAGGGCACAGACTACAGCAGAACTGAAACCTTCAGTAGCTCACCCATCAATCCCAAATGATTGGGGCAGAGCAAACCAAATTAAGCAAGGAAACAAGTGAAAGGTGCCGGTGTAACTCATCCCTGCTCCCAAGGACCGTCACCATGTAAATGAGCACCTGCCCTTTATTTTCTATTTTTATTTGCCCCCCCTCCCAGTTCTGTCACTTACACAGACACCTTGAGGCATCCTGAACTTCCCACATAAATACTGCTTTACAGACAAATCATTTTGAGCTACTCAAGACTATCTAAGATGGACATTATTAAAAAAAACACTAAATATATAAAAACTTAGCCAAGGATCATATATTAAATGAAGGTGATTGGATGCACAGTTATTCTTTTGGTCTGGAAGGTGAAATATTTGTGTGTATGAATGATTAGACAGTTTATTTTCTTGGAAGTACAAAATAAAACTTCAGACAGCATAGCTAAAATAGATCTTTTCAGCTAAACTTATTCTAAAGTTAATTGATCCTCTATTGTCAAGGATTATAGAGATCGTGAAGGATGAAACACAAGCTATTTTAGTAGTTTATCATTATTACTTGGAGTTCATCATTAAATCTGAAGACGCTAAAATATTCTTAATCAATATGTGCTTTGTACAAAGGAGACAAATGACACATGAGGGGAGTGTTTGAACATGAATTAATCGCGGTATAAATGATTGCTTTTAGAGAAAATCCCATTGGTCTCTTATAGAGAGAAACCGAGTCATTCTGTCTAAGGAAGTCTTCAGAGGAGAAACATGTATGTTATCTCTTGGGTGATACTGAGTCATTGGATAATTGGATCTTGTGTCATAATAAGAAAGAGTAGTTCCCCTGGGGCAATGGTGCACTTAAACAAAATAGGTCAGAGCTATGAGTAACACAAGAGGCAGCTACAAAAATTCAGAGTCAGCTTAGAGACTGTTGGAAAGGAATTTATATCTCCGGAGAGAGTCTCGTTTTCATGGAAAGCCAAATACTCCTAAACAAATGAAGTTATATTGAAGTCAGGCCGATGCAAAAGGACGTTGCAAGTGTATCCGAGTTCTGTCGCCATGCCCTAGTACATCAGCATAACAGCACAATACAATCAGCAGAAGATGGGGGACTAATGGCACATTTGTATTATCATTTAAGAGCAAATGTTCTTTCACACACCAACTTTTCACTGTAGTGCTGGCCCCAGCTTTGGCATCAACCGTGGTTCTTTACTCCTTGAAGCCTCTCCAAGAGCCTTTATCCCAAGTGACATCCTCCATCGCTACCCTCATGCAAAGCCAAGTTAGGCACTCAGGAATAAGTCCATGATACAGACATTGTCAAGATGAGCTTAACCTGAGGTTGTTCCTTCCTTTACTACTTCCTGCTGTAGCGTCTACTCCTAATTTCGATTGCATACAGCTTATTGGACATGGATTCTACCCTGTTTATCTTACTGTTTCTTGCTACAGTCATCAGCTTCTCCTGCAAGGTCACATATTGGGTCTGAATTCACCCAGATGTTGCACATCAAAATTTTAGAAGCAAAGACTATATATGTTCTTACTTTCTGTTTCCTTATTTTCATTCCTATGATCTCAAAATCAAACTGGCATATCTCATCTTATGTTTTTGTTGTTGTTGTTGTTTTTCTCTTGAGGGACTATGACATAAATACGAAAGTCAATAAGAAAATACAGATTCAGATAACAAGAACTTAGCTGTTAGTCTTGGCACTGTCACAGGACAGTGAGCAGCCAAAGTTACAGATCATCCTTTATGAACAAGGAGTTATTGGTAAGCACGTTCCAGCTTGAAAACTCGGCTATGCTTGTTTATTGTCCCACCACATGCATGCATACTTTATAAAACTGAGTCACTGTGAAATGTCTTTGTGGTGACTTATGTCACCATGCTCCGCCCTAAACACAATGCTGACCTAAAGGGTAAAGAAACTGCTCTGAGTTGGGTGAAGTGGGGTCCACTGGCTTCGTTTAAATGTGAGTGAGACAAAGCTATACTATCCAAGGTTCACCAGTGTGGACCTCTCACTTGGGGCTTCTCTGTCAGTCATGGAGTCCCATAAAGTATTTTCCATATGTTGGCTAACAATGGTGTTTTGCTTCCAAAAACTACTGAAATGAGAAAAATGAAGCTAAGGAGGTGGTCTATGTCAGATCAAAATACTGGCTGCAAGTGCTTTTAAAAAAATATTGAGAATCTTTTAAATTTATCTCTGGTGTCAAAGTTTTAGGATATAAGTTAGGGTAAATTTATATTGACTTATGTAAAAATCTATAAGAGAGGCAGTTGAATACAAATTCAATGTAAATCAGCACCAATATGCAGGAATATATGTGAAGAATTAGGGAAGTCTTTGAATGGAAAGATAGAACATGTGAGTTTGAACACAAACCCTGTCTCTCTCTGTGATCATGGACCCTGGACTAGTCTGAGGTGTTAAATTCTCATGTCCACACTCGGAGGAACCTCTTAAGTTAGGAATGAAGGGAAAGGATTGAAAGCAGAGGAAGCAAGAAGGAAAGTTTATAAACTTGATGAGAGCTGTGCTGAGATGGGTGGGAAACCTCTGTAGTGAGAGATCAAGATAAACCATGCTGACCTGCTATATGACAGGATTAAGTCCTATGGTAGGATTAAGTAAGTCTCAAAGAAGTGAATCTTTTCTGTAGTGGGGAGGGAGTAGGATTTAAGGCAGGGTTTTTTGGTATAGCCTTGGATGTTCTGGAACTATCTCTGTAGACCAGGCTAGCCTAGAACTCACAGAAAATCCACCTGCATCTGTCTCCCAAGTGCTGGGATTAAAGGCATGTGCCAACACCACCCAGCTTATCATTTTAAGAAAAAGACACAAGGTGAGTGCTACAAGAAAGTCTGAAACATGAATTTGTTAGAGTAGAAATGCCAAGAAAGATTTTTCAGTAACCCAAGTGGAATATTGTTTGCTATTATGATAGCATCATTACTGACAAACATGAGTTGCTTCTGTACACAGTGGTAGGCATTGCTATTGAACATTTTAATGCAATAACTTAAGAACCCAATGTGAGAGCTAGCTCAGTGGAAGAGGAACATAGAATTTACATGATGATATAAACACCAATGCAAAAAGTATTTGAATGTGTTACAGCACTTTGAGTCTTAGCAATCATCCCAGGCCAGCCCCTCCTTCCTACAGGCAGAGTTGTCATCTACATCAGTGGCTATCTTCCACACATCTCTACCGTTTGAATTGGGAAGTCTGTCTCATCCGGAGTATGAGACACTGTATCAGCAGTAACATGTTATAGGAGATTTGCTGGAGAACTTCTAGAGACTGTTTCTCCAACTAGTAAAAGTAAATGTAAGGAAGTCTCTGACTCTGTCCTTCTCAGACATAGATGAGAATGCTAGGAATTTTGGCAGCTACTTTGTGATCATGAGGAAAATAGTTTCTGTGGATGCATGGTAGGGTAGGGATGGAACAAACTTGGGCTCATAACACCAGTACTAAACCATTCACCACTCTGATTTAATCCTGGGTTTTTCCTTTTATTAAGACATTAGACTTTTCTATGACTAGTAGCTAAATATAATACCTAACAATGTGAAGATTATTTCTCAGATTTTTTTCTCTTTACTCTTAATTTTCTATTATTATCTTTTATTCAGCATTTTCTGTTATATTTTATTCCAGTAGAGTTCTTTTTATAGCAAATATAACTACTCTCTGCACAAGTCCAAATTCTAACTTCCACTTTTGTAATTATTGTTACAATTGAATTCTCAGCTGATTAGGTTTGGGGGAGGGGCCATAAAGAAAGTCTTTGAATAAAGGACTGGTCTATTATTCCCCAATTTTCCTCCCTGTAGTCACAGAGGAGATTTAAAAGGCACCGTGTGTAACACTATTCCAGAGGAATTACACAAAGCCCCAAATCTTTATATAAATTTCTCAAGCCTTTTGTTTTCATTCCCATTTTTATAGCCTCTTTTTCCCAGGCTTGGCACTCTCATTAATGCACACAAGCAAAGCCCCATTGTTCAATATGGCTCTCTAATGAGAAAGAATAAGACTGTATATCGGGAATGAAAATTGTACATTTTTATGTGGAGGTTTATAGACTATTACTTTTAATTGAAATTTGAAGTTTGTCTTTACAGTGAAGGTGGAGCACACTGACTCCCTCTCTGACGTCACAGACTGCAGTCGAGAACAAGACTTTGAAAACGCTAACCCTCACCTGCCGGAAGGTGCAGATAGCTGCCCCTGTCCAAAGAGGTTAAGACGGAATGAAATCCTGCGTCTATAAAGACGCTGTCTACGGTGGGTAAAGACTTGCAATTATTGGGAGTTTTTTAAAGTGCTAAAAATGGAAGCTAAAGAGGAAATGTATTTACGAGCTTGTGCAGGCGATGGAGGCAAGTTCTATTTTAGGAAGTAAATTTGCTCATTGTTTCTCCCTCAGCTCAAGGACCCTGGTGTGCAGCCCTTGGAGTTACTGCAGGATGGACACACAGTATTTACCCCAATCATTTCAGCTATTATAACAGATACATTTTATGGTAACTAAGCTTTATGAAGCAATATCCTTCAGAGTATGCTGGAAACTGTAGCTTTAGTCCCTCCCTTTACTCTGTGCCTTCTCGGTGGGATGACTTCTTGAGATGTGGTAGCAAAATATTAGAATATTATATTCACAGGTTGTCCCAATTTGCTTTTCTATTGCTGTGACAAAATAGTGACCAGAAGCAAACTGGGGAGACAAGGGTGTATCTGCTTTACAGGCCACAGCCCATTAACTAGAAAGCCAGGATGGGAACTTGGAGGCAGGAGCTGAAGCAGAGACCATGGAGAAATGCTGCCTCCTGGCTTGCTCCCTCTGACTTGCTCAGCTACCTTTCTTATAGAGCCCAGTTTCTGCCTAGTGATGGCTTGGTATTCCCATAGAAATGAAAAATAAAGAAATGTCCCCTAGTCATGGTCACACCAGGATAATCAGATGGAGGCAATACCTTCTGTTAAGCTCCTAAGGACTTAGCCAACACATAGTCACACAATATCTCTGTGGTATTTAACTTTCATAAGGAAGAGGGTAGTTTGTTGATCAAGTTGGATATATCAAATGTGTTTGTTCCTGTGTAAGAATAAGGACAAAAATAAAATAAAATAAAATAAACCCACAAAAAAAAAAACCAAAAAACCAAAGCAAACAACCTTGTTATTAAATAGTCCATGATAAGCTTCCAGAAATGCTTTACAATTTATCAATGAATGATAGCTTGAGTTGCCTTTTTCAGAGACACTTGACACTGTCAAATCTAAAAGTGCTTGGAAGTGGAGTTGAGTGGGCCTTTCTTGGTGTTTTTATAACTACAGCTAAAGACTAAAGGCAAGAATCATGTTTCTGGTACCTCTGTGAACCTGTCTTGGGACAGTTGTCTGTGTCACACCTCCCTTCCTTCAAACTCCAGTAATCAGAAACGCAGGAAGAAGTGGAATCCCAAGCCAGCCTAAGGGGAGACTGGCTTGCTGAGAAGCTCTGAGGAACTCCTCAGATGGGATGGCAGAAGGTTCCAGGATGAATGTGTGTCACAATGAGGAACACCTGAAATGAGAGAGATGGCCCTTCCATCTCTTGTTGGATGAAAACTTGGGTAGCAGACCTGCTGATTTTTGTGTAGGAAAGAAAGAGAATAAAAATGAAGAAAAAAGAAGGGGGAGGAAGATTACAAGGAATGGAAGCAAGGAAACAAGAAAGGAAAGATTTGGCCCATTTTGTCATTTTCCCAGTAGCCACTAAGATAAGGCAAGAGTGAATAGAGATTCAGTATACATTCACAGGGGAGAGAGCTAAAAGTATTTCAAAAGAGTTCGGTAGTCCATCTCTCCAGCCATCAACCATCAGGTGTAGGTTTTTCCCTGATACAGGGAAAGATACAAGGTGCCTGATACAGAATTCATTAGGTCCTGACACGAGAGGATTTGAGTTCTTATTTCATGGAGGGGCAGCCAAGACCACAGGAAGAACACCACATCTGCTAGTGCAAAGTTGGTCCATCCTTTCATCCCTCCCTTTCTACTTTCATTCTAATCCAAGAAGCATCATGGCTGGGCACCTTACAGCTCTCACTCTGTGAGCCCAGAGGCTGAGCTGGGCTGGGTTCTCAGTGGATCCGAGAATAGGCTATCAGCTGGCAAGGGTGTGACTAGCCTCCTGAATACCTGCATTTTATTGCCATCTCTGATCCATGCAACTGAAGACAGCAATGGGAGATTCCAAGGGATACAACTGAAGACAGGGAAAGTTCTAGAACAATTCTTTCTTCCTCAAGATTATGCCAGCAGCCTGTTTTTAACAATTCAATAAAAAAAAAGAATCAGTTAGCTTTCAGTGAGACTAGAGAACACTTCTGATTTTTATACAGAAGTGCTCAAGGTTTGAAAAAAATGCTCGGCTAGAATTTGGCAATTGTCCTTCATATTTATAGATTCTCTTTTACATTCTTACCTTATTGTCAATATCTTTTTTTCTTTTAAGGATTTTATCCCAAATTCTTAGACTGACTCAGCCACAGAGAACAACAAGACCCTTTCCAACGTAGCCTGCAGGAGTTGGGCCTGCTTCCCACGCTTCTCCTGCCAGGAACTCCTTGGGAACTTTGGATGCTATTATAAATTCAGTGTCTCGGGTATTATGAACTAAATCATGTCTTCCGACATGTTAGATCCTCACAACACAACTGTATTTTACTATAGGACCTCCAAGAAGATGCCTAAGGTTAAAAAAGAAAATAATAGAGGAACCCTAATCCTTCAAGACAGGGGTTCTTCCAAATGAAGTGGAGCCATGATACTCAGTCCAATGCTGCAAACAAGAGGCCACCTGAGGAAATAGTTAGAAGGTGTTTGTTGTTTGTTTGTTTATTTTCGTGGGCCAAGTTAAAAGTCCTTTCTGGAAACAACTCAGGCATCTACAAGATCCTGACTTGGAGATTTTATGCTACCAAAATGTAAAAGGACAAATTTCAGAGGCCCAGGAATTCACTACAGTTGACCAGCCTAACCTGGGTCCTATCTCCTAATATAAATAAACAATTAAAAAAACCCACAAAACAAATAAGTGTGTTTCTCATTTGAGTCACCTAGTTTGTCATATTTTAATGTGGCAGCTAGAAAGGACCAAGTAGGGAGGTCTCACTCTGGAGTTCCTAAATTGCCATGTCTCAGCTAGGTCTGAAGAACTGTGTTTTATTGATTTAATTGTTTCTCAAGAAATCAAAATGATGTTTGAGATCTGGCAAATTTGAAAGTTATGGGGTAAAGGGTCATTCCTGTGGCCTTTCTGTGTGTCCTGGTTTAGCTTCCAGTTCATTTCTTCACACTCATTGATGTTTCTACTCACAAGATTTACTGCTTCTTTTCTGTTTTAGGTGGTTAGAATACGACATGAAATACAAACTAGCCTTTCCCTTCTAGAATGTGCCATTTGAGCAGAGGAAAAAGTACTATTGAATAGCACACATTCACACATCTATGATAGTAGTAGTTGTAAACTGTGTAGAATAGTGTGAATGCTTTCAGACAAAAGAGAGAGATGGCAGGCAGGATGGACTTTACATTCAGTTTACTCATAAAGTTGGAATTGCCCTCAAGTTTGAATGAACCTCCTGAAAGTAACTGTGGAGCAGTGTTTGGGGGTGAGAGGTAGAGGAAGGACAAGACTTGATATCTCTCAGGAAAATTACAAGGCCCAGGCAGTTAGGTGGAGTCACTGATGAGAGAAGGTAGAAGATATCACAGAAAGGGAGGTAGGGGGATAGATGAGTTGCTGTGAGGCCTAGATGAGGGAATGGCATGGTGGAGAGAAGAGAAAGCCCTGGTCTGTCATTTCTGTGGTGAAGGCTTTAGAAGAACAAGAGTGAAATAGAGATTCAGGTGACTGAAATGTGATCAAGTATTCTGCAAGAGGGCTCAGGTCAAAGGATAGCCAGGCTAAGAGTCTGCAATGGGAGGACCTTAGATTTACTGCAATTGGCTGAATAAGCTTTGTATTCTTTGTGATGCTTCTTCTCCTATGGGCTTTCACCCAAGATCTACAGTGACTTTTCAAGCAAACATCTTTTCTGGGGTTGGATTTTATTTTTGCTCTGCCCTTGGATTCTGCCATCAGTGCACAAGATATGAAAAATCACTTTGCTTTGCATGGTGTGTTTTGATAATACAGAGAGAAAATTCAGAAACACGTCCTCTCGACAGATTCACAGAAAGTCCTTGTGGTGGTTCGAATAGGAATGGCTCTCACAGAGTCCTGTGAATGCTTGGCCCATAGGGAATGGTACTATGAGGAAGGGTGGCCATGTTGGAGGAAGTATATCATAGTCCACTTCTTGCTGCCTTCAGATCAAGATGTAGAACTCTCAGCTCCTTTTCTAGTATCGTGTCTCCCTGCCTGCTGCTGCTATGTTTCCCATCATGAGGATAACGGACTAAACCTGTGAAACTGTAAGCCAGCCCTAATTAAATGTTTTCCTTTATGAGAGTTGCTAATGGTCTTGTTGTCTCTTCACAACAATAAAACTCTAAGACATCCTTCTAGTCCATTCCAGTTTCCCCTTCATGTTGAGCTAGTAAGAAATCATTTGCATACAATACAATCTTAAGCAATTCATCCACTATCACGAGTATAGACTGGCCTTGTCCTTTGCACAGGATAAACAATGTCATGAAGATGTTATTGTGTTTTAGGTTAAGGGTTTAAAGTGATTTAATTATAGTCATGGACTGTTGGGTTTTGTGTATCTTATTGACAAATCTAAACCAGATTTCTATGTTTCATGTCCTCTAAGGAGACATTGAGGATATAGTGGCTGTCCTTTCTTTTGACAAAGCCTTCATACTAGGTAAAAATGCCTCTGATGATATTTTAGGACCATTCTATTTTTGACCCTAATCCTTTCCTTTGCTGTGGTTATGGCCTGGAGTGTCTAAATTACAGGCTCTCCTGCAGTTTCAGAAGGCTAATTCGCACCGCCGTGTGCATTAGGAAGGTGGTGTATATAATATTCCACTAAGGGAGATGGTAGGAACATTAAAACCCCCGCTAGTCAGCGGGCACGAGTCAGGGCTAGAACTGACGCTAGTCATTTTTCTTCACTGACAAGTTTTCATTATGTGGCTTTCCCAGAACAATTTAGAAATTGATCTGCAGCTGATGGAAGCTGGGATGGATTGGGCACAGAAGTGAACCCGCAGCATAGGGGAGAAGCCAAAACCAATGCTGGGTGGCGGCTCAGAGTAGGAGGGAGCAACTCCCTTTCTCCCGCTCCTCCCCCACCTCCTTTCCCACAGTCAGCAGGCACCCATCTCACTCTCCTCTCACCCCGGGGGACCTTTCCCCAGGTCTCCAGAGGTCATCTAATCAAGCTTTCATCATCTGTTTGCTTATCTCCTGCTTAAATAGATCAGAGGTTCACAGCCCAGAGAAAACAACTTCCTAGTATTTGAGCACTGGTTAAAAAAAAAAAAAGAAGGAGAAGAAGAAGAAGAAAGGTCTTTTGTTTTCCACAAAATGGTGTAAATCTTATTGAAAATCAAAGGCATAGATCTAGTTTTGCTCTGTGCAAATGTGACAGGCTTGTGCGTCCAAGGCTGTACCTGATACACCGAGTGTGCAAGGGTGACATTGAGCAACCCTAGAGGAAATGCAGAGTTTAATGCTTCAAAAACTGTTCCTGGGGTGACTAAGAAACCTCAATAGTGGGTCCTAGTCTGAGGGTACCTCAAGGTACTGATTGATTTGAATACTGAGAGTTCAACCAATGCTACAGTTTAAATTTTTTTTTTTAGTGTCTTCCTCAGGGCCCAGACATTGAAGGCTTGGCCTCTAGCCTATGATACTACTAGAAGGTGGTAGAACCTTTGGGACACAGTGAAGTTATTGGAAGGCATATGCTTGAATGTCATAGTAGGGTCCTCAACTCTGAGCTTCCTCTCCCTTTGCTTCCAGTCATATTAAATGAGTAGCTGCCTCTGGCAGGCATTCCTTCTTCTGACTCTGGCTCATGGAACCAAGCTGTCATCCATTCTAGTCTTGAAATCTGTGACCAGTATAAACCTTTGGATGATTAAGTTATTTGATGATTATTTGAGATATTATGTCATGGAATGCTAACTAATACACACAATTAGATTGCTTTGTTGGTTGTGATGATAATAATGATGTCATAACTGTGTGTGTGTTTTTGTTTTACAGAAAACAGAGGTAGGGAACAAAGAGATTGCCTTGACTATAGAGACATTAAGACCACTAAGATAAAAATAGGAGTTTATTAAAACCAAAACAAATTGTTCTTTTATCTCCATTTTTGTTTTTTTTTTGTGAGTCAATACTCCACCCAGTTCCCTGGAATTGGTTAAGACACCACGTGGTAACGTCTTATCCCATAACAACAATGTGATAGTGACAACTGTGGGTAGAACTGCTATCATGGGTAAGTCATACAGAGCTTGTCAGAAACTGGTGAACTTGGACTTTACATAATCACAATTTACAATGTAAATGCAGCTTAGTGGGGAAATTTCATTTGCATATTTCCTGGATTGAAGAGGAGCATCTTCACATACACTAGAAGTGACTGGGAGGTTCTTGGAGGTATATCCTGAAGGCAAACTAACAATAGAGGTTAGCCTTCTTAAACCCTGCTCCTATTAATTGAAGTTGCCCTGCCTACTAGGCAGTGACTTAGCCAGTGTACGGCTGGGTCCTGTCCTGATAGGACTTTCATCTGTATGTATCTATAACTCTGTGTTCCACAAGACAAGAAGGATTAGGGTGTCTGTGTAGACTATAACTGAGAGTATTCTGAAAAATGATATACCACATTATGAGGAATTATTTCCCACTTTATAAACCTAGTTCTGAACCTTCATACTTATACAAGGATGCAATATATATTTTGTCACTGAGTTCAGAGACAAATTTTCCCCACTTAGTTCAAGCAAAATGTACGCAAATTAAGCAATCATTCTAGCCCTTATCTTATTGGTTACTAGGGGTTTTTTCTGTTTGTTTGTTTGTTTTTGCTTGTTTGTTTGTTTTATGCACCAGTGAGACAATATACTTGGCAAAAGTTAAGAAAAGAAGGAACAGGAATAGTGCATCAAGGAAGAGAGTCATGGTAGTTGAAGGGTGAGGTGATTGGTCAAATAGCAATTGTAGTCAGGAAGCCAACTATGGCAAATGTTGACATCCAGCTTGATATATATATATATATATATATATATATATATATATATATATATATATATATATATATAAAATAGTAATGATGTTATAACTGTGTGTGTTTTTGTTTTACAGAAAACAGAGGTAGGGAACAAAGAGATTGCCTTGACTATAGAGACATTAAGACCACTAAGATAAAAATAGGAGTTTATTAAAACCAAAACAAATTGTTCTTTTATCTCCATTTTTGTTTTTTTCTTTCTTTTTTTTTTTTTTTTTTTTTTTTTTTTTTTTTTTTTTTTTTTTTTTTTTNAAATATATATATATATATATATATATATATTTTTTTTTTTTTTCAATTTAGGGCTACAAGCCATGGAATAGTTCCACCCACATTTAGGGAGATCATCTCTCTTCAGTAAGACTTTTTGGAAACTACCCAGAGGTATGTTTTCATGATGATTCTAGATCCTGTCAGTTTGATAACAAAAATTAATCAAGATATCTCTGCAAAGAAGTTTCATTAAGGGTTAAGGGGTGAACTTGGTATTCCTGGCCAGTAGGCAGTACTGAAAAGACAAAGAAATTGCTTGAAATTATTTAACTGAGTTTGGTTTTCTTATTTGTAGAGAGTAAAGCACATGAAGCCCGAGGCATTTCTTTAAAGAAGTTTTTCTTCTACCTATAAATCATGTTCATGGTTGAGTAACCAGTGGAAGACAAAATAATTGCCTCCGTGCCAGATCTGGAAACGTCCCCCGAATCTCTCTGTGGAGTTATCAAAGAGAACTTGAAGATGAGAGGGAAAGAACGTAGAGGAGAGTGGAGTGGACTAAAGACTCACCAAGCAGTTTCATCCCCACTACACATTACAAATGGTTTCAGTCTATGTTCTTGCCTTCTCCTAAGGCTAGAGTTTTGATGGGGGCTGGTAAATTGCCTTCAAAGCAGAGCACCTCTCTCTTAACCTAACTTGAGCCCTTGTAACTCCCTGAGCAGCACTAGTCTTACCTGAGAGGAAGGCTACTCAATAACTCTTGGGAGAGTAAGGAAATGAAATGAATGAATGAATCTCATATTGCATGCTCATTCATAGTAACCAGTTTTAATCTAGGGAGCAGAACACTTCATATCACTCAGTTATACTGAAGAGTGACATTTTCTTCTGATAACCAGGTATAAATGGACCCTCCAGAAGCTACAAAACCTGTTCAAGGCATCAATCATATTTGGAGATGAATATTAGCCATGGGAACATAAAGTCCTTCGTAATATCCAGTACTGATAACTGTTAGTAAGTTTTCCTTCCAGAGCTCATGATCCTTTCTTCTGGTTAGTCTCCAGGGCCTCCTGACATGGCTGAAGAAGACCAAAGATTTTTGAAGTAAAACACCTGACTGGGGAGATATCTCAGTGCAACAGATTGAGTTTGATTTCCAGAATCCACTTGAAATATGTCAGATACAGTGATGTGCATTTCTAATCCAGTGCTGGGGAGGCAGAGACAGGGGCATCCCTGGAGCTAGTTACTCAATAAGTGGAGCCTAACTGGGGAGCTCCAGCTTAATGAGAGATATTGCCTCAAAGGAAATGGATGGTAATCCTGTGGTTATCTTCTGGACTTCCAGACACCACACACACACACACACACACACACACACACACACACACACACACACTCACACACCTATACCTCTCAAATACTCTAATGCATGGCATTAAAAGTAAGCCTACTGAACTGTGGATTGCTTTAGGAAAATGCCTCTCCTTACTTTGGAGAACATGCCTCTTCATTGAAAAGGAAACCAAGAGAAGTTGGTAAGAAAAAAAAAAAAACATTGTTGAAGTTAGATAACAAATAAGACAGTGTATGCTAGGGTTTTTGAAAAAGATAAATAAAACTTTTCATTTGACCTAATCTACGAGGCTTGAAGGTCTTTAAAAGCATCAACTCACTTGCTCATTTTCTCATGGCAGTATTGAGCATAAACTTTGATGGGTATTAAGTCAGGGAGATTTAATTAAATCCGACTGTTTAATACAAGTGAACTAAATTTCAACACTTTTTTCTCATTTTTAAAAAAAATTTAAACATATTTTCTTCATTTACATTTCAAATCTTATCCCCTTTCCTAGTTTCCTCTCTGAAAATCCTTTTTCAACACTTTAAGCAGCATTTTTTTCCTTTGGTTCCAGCTCTTCTGCTCGTCATGGTACTGAAGTTATATGAGCAAACCCTCTTTCAATGTCTATAGTCTGGATAAATTACAGAAACACAGGCAAACATTAGTCATATCTTAAAGTTATACCTTAACACAAACATGTGATTTAATACAGCTATGTATTGGCTCTGCATCTATTTTGACCTTTATAATGCTTTAAAAAAAATGAAACCAGGCTTAATCCTACTGATTTTATAAGATTGTAAGATAAAAGATTCTTCTTTCAATTTATTCTTCTTAGCTAATTATACTGTCATCTAAAAGGCTGAGAGTAAAATGAAGCTATAATATCTGAGTGTATTTTAATAAAAAATGTAAATAAAATTAAACCTTAAAATTTAGATGCTATGAGTTTAGTTACTGAAGTATTTCTTAAAATTTAGAGATAAATTTTAAAATCATACACTATTTAAATTATCTTGTAAATAATTTTAATGAGAATATTTAAGTGGAGTTTCCTTTAATTTTTGAAACAACTTATTACACAGTCTCATAAAAATGACACAATTATTCTAGAAGTCTAAGGTAAGTGTCTATCCTGTGCCTATGTGCATTTTACCTAGACATAGATGTGTATAATTATAAGAAAAGTAATTTACTATTGTGTTTCTCAACCACTGTGTCCAGCTATAGTAAAGTACTGTGATAATTCTAGTGTCGTTCCAGACCTGTGGAGTGAGATACAAATGAAGACAGAAAATAAAGCCCAGAGGTCACTTAGTAAATATGTCTCCTTATCAGAGACTTCTTTCTGGGTGGGCTGACATGTTAATAAGGTTTTTCTACTCTCTTACACGGTGCCTGTGGTACCATTTAAGTTCCTGTCCTCCAATGAAGGGCCCACCTCTGATTGTCAGCAGCCTGAAATGTCATCAGTACTCACTGAAAACCATGGCTAATTGTTTTGAGGTAACGAGCATTTGTTTCTCTAGGGCTTGCACAGGTTGCTTTCACTGGATCTAAGTCCAGCATTTCCTGTCACAGACCATCCTTTTGTCTGTGGCATGTGGGATCATGAGAGAGCACACATGTGGAATTGCAGGAGACCAAATATGCCTGAATTTAAGACCTGCATTGCTGTGAGTCTAGAGCGGCTAAGGCTCCACTCTGTGGTGCTTGAGGCCCATACAATGGAGTGAAGCAAAAATAGGACATGTAGCTAATTCATGATGAGGGCTGAATCCAAAATCCCACTGCACTCAAGGCTGATGGCACTCCTAAGATTCCTGTCCCATAAAACCATGACTTTTCTTGAGCCATTTTCAATACAATCCAATCACTTGCATAATGCATAAGCCACATTTGGTGGATCAGAAATCCAACTCTCTCTTTCCTCAGTTATTATGACTGGCAAGGGTTTTGCCAGCTCTGACCTCATAAGGTATCCATGAAGATGGGCTAGGGAGAAAGCAGTGGACATGACTCCTTTCTGGATTTATTCTCCCCCAAGAGCTGACCTTTGTTCTTCCCAACAGGATCCAACAGTCTGTCCCTCCTGTTGCCTTCTAGAAGGATTGGCTCTCACCTAGATTTTGAGATGACTATGTGCAGCTAGGTATGACTCTCACAAAAAAAACCTGAAGAAGTCTGACTGGGTAAAGAGGCCTTGAAAGAGCTCTTTGGAAAAAGCACCATGACTGCACGGTGACATTCATTCATTGCATGTGGAATTTGTTAACAGGGATAAATACCTAATTTCATAGCCCACTGTAGAAGACAGTATTGCATTTCTTCAATCTAAACAACTACCCATTAATGCTTAATTCTCATGATTTGAAAATCTTTTCTAATCTCATTTTTCTTTCCGCCTCAAGCTGAGTGATTTTTTTTCTATATGTATTTAATCATTAACATAGCATCAGTGTTGCTTGTAAGGCAACACTACCAAGACGCCTGCCTGCACACTAATAGCTTCGTGGGAAGCTACACATTCCTAATGATTATACATTCATGCAAAGCTTGCATTGCACAGTAGCAAAGCTGAGTTGAAGTAAGTCACAAACTTCATTTTAGTCAGAGTATCACATATCAAGATTTTTATAAGTACATGCTGACTTTTTGGTAAAAGCCCAACTTTTAATCAATCTTGGAAGGGAGGGAGGGAGGGAGGGAGGGAGGGAAGAAGGGTGTTTGTGTGTGTGTGTGTGTGTGTGTGTGTGTGTGTGTGTATGTGTGAGAGAGAGAGAGAGAGAGAGAGAGAGAGAGAGAGAGAGAAAGGAAAAATTATGCCATACACTAATTTATTTAAAAGAACACCTTCTGGCAGACCACACAAAAGTACAGTGCTTATATATTTTACAAACCACAGTTTGTTTAGAAATTATTTTATGTTTAGTGACTGCTATCAAGCCAGCCTCAGACCTACATAAACACTAGGTTTTACACAATATATAGCACACATGAAAGTTTGCTGTAAGCTGGCTAATTACTTATAAATCTACATGCAGTTTAAGCTCTAACCCCATTCTGATAGCTCATTTGCTCCTATGTTAAAAAAATTTTTTTTAGCCAAGAAAAGCAACGGGTATTTTTTTAATACACCAAAAGAAATCAAATCATACATGTGTACTTTTGCAAACTAGGAATTCCCGTCACTGTAAATCACTACCAGATGTCAAATAGCAAAATATTCATTACTCCCCTAAATAATAGAGTTGATTAATGAGGCACATTTACATTGTGGAATCTTGGTCTCTGTCCTAAGTAGAAAGAGTTTAAGAAGCCTTTTAAAAAATCATGCAGATGGGGAAATAATTGTAACTATCATGCTTCAAAGGCAAAGTAAATATTAGGCATCTTGGGGCAGGATTTGGTCATCTAAGGAGTAATAACTTCCAAATGAAACTGGCCTTTATTCTCAAAGACAAGATGTAGTAGCTGTGTAATAGACAGAAAGATAGATATGTTTCTAGACAGTCAATAGCTCACATACATTAAGGGTTTGGAATATGGTCCAGGTAAACCTGGGAATGGTGTGCACATTTTAAATGGCAACCTGCATGCTCTGCTCCAGTTACCCAACAAATCAATTCATGTGATGATGTTAGTCACAATAAACATTACCCAAAAGAATACCCACCTTGTCTACTGAATGGGTAGTCTTTGTTAGAAAGAATACCCAATTTAGTGAAGTCACCATGTTGTAAATAAAATGGATTGCCACATGCAATCAGCTCTCTGAAACAAACCAGCAGGGCTTCACTTCAACATTCCATTAACATTGGTAAAAATTATCCTGACTCTTATTAAATGGTAGACAGTTTCATAATGTCCTACATGCATTCCTGGGTTCTGTATTTGTTTTCTACTCTTGATACTGGCAGTTACTTAGAAGATCTATTCATGAAGAATGACCCATTGGCAGCTAGAGGAAAATCTGTGTACCTAGGACTTCGTTTGGGATAGATATGACTATATATGATCACAATGCTGCCTACATGCATATATGCAGTCCAGTTCTCCATCAGGTATTTGTTCATTTTAATGCAGCCACATTTTCTGCAACGCATGTGTAAGAACATGTACACATGTGCATGCACACATACAGAATGTTGATGGATGCAGCATTCAACTGTCATAATAGATAAGATTATCAGGTAAACATTAAGAACATTGGCATAGCCAGTCATAATGTTGTGCACCTGCAGTTCCAGAGGTTGGGGGGAGAGGAAGGTGGATCATTAGTTTAAGACCATTTCAGAAATTAGAGGGAGACCTTGTCTCCAAACTCAAAGATTAATAGCAACAGCTGCACACTCTTTTGGATATATAAGGGGCACACAACTTTTATGCCCAAATCCATTTGTCATTTGCCTGGTAATGTTCACCAAGCACTGTCTCTGAAATTCAGTGTCTTTCCTCCTACAATGCAAATATTCCTGAGTATGTCTGCTACCTACAGCATCAAATGTGAGGTAGACAACCAAACCCGTAGATTTGGATCTCACGCAGAGTTAAGTACCAACACCCCCTCTACAATTAATAGGATTAGTAATTGGAATAAGATTTTTCCGATCAAAAATGCTTGTTAGCACACTCAGTTTATTTTCTCTGTATTGTTACAGATGTTACATGAAGTTACATGAACCAAACCAAGTTCCAGGATTGAACAAGGACTCAGCCACCTAGGCCATCATGAACATGGTCATTAATAGAAAAGCTGAAATACAATCAGCAAACTGATTTGAAATCATAATACATAGACCTTATATGAAACCCCGCTGCAAGGTCCAATGAAACCAGAACTTGAAGGGAGTTTGACATCTTAGCAAATGATTCCTTCATTTTGAACCTAGAAAACAAAATCCAATTGTTTGAGAGAATAAATTTCAGCTCCCATTCCCTAAGAAGGGACACTAGCACTGGAGTGCTCAGGGTCACTTACAGCTGTAGGACCAGTAGCACTCTGGCCCTAAGCTTGGACTCTGTTGCAAGTCTTTCTATCAATAAGAGCCAAAACACTGGCTGTTTTGCAACTGCCAGTCTAAAACAACTGTGTCTGGGAAACTAGAGCCAGTCCTGGCATTCAACATATGCAAACCCCCAGGACCACATAAAGCTGGGCACACATTGCAGCCCACTTAGAATCCTGGTGTCCAGAAAGCAGAGATAGAACATGTCTCAGCCAAGCTGGCTAGCTAGACTGGCAAGATCAGTGAGCACTGGGTTCAGCGAGAGGCCATGCTTCAGTAGATTAAGTGGAAAGTGACTGACAGAACAATGTGTGCCAACTCCTGACCTGCTTCACACACATGTGCCATTATGCAGACACTCCACACACAAACACACACACACACATACACTGTACACATGTATATAACAAAATATATAACAACTATAACAAAGGACTCCATAGGAAAAATAGAATTTCAAATGCTTAAATTATATATATATATATATATATATATATATATATATATATATATATATATGTCAAGCCTTAGCATTATAGTCTAGTGAAAAAAAAAACAGACTGATAAGTTATCACTGGCAAGCTGAGTTCTTTTCTCTGATTTGTCCTTTTCTTTGCAATATTATGTTGTTGATATGTTCTAACCTAGCCAAACCTGGTATCATCAACTTTAAGTGGGAGTTTTTTAACCTATATAAAATATATATTAAAATATATACTTTATATATATATATATATATATATGCAATAAAATAGCATAATATATGTATATGTGTACATATGAATGTATAATGCTTTTTTACATGATCAGTAGTATCACATATATTGAATAGCAATATGGTATTTATGAGAAGAACAGATTAATGTTATGGAGAAGAGAGAAAGGAAGGCAAAAGGCCATTTCTCAAGAGGTCTTGACACGCAATTAATTGCGATACCCAACCTTGTATGCAATGTCTCATTAGCTATCTATCTTCACTTAAAGATGGTTGAACTTTACTTTTGTTGCCAATGTAACTGAAGTGATTACTATAGTGATTGTGTGAGGCTGCGTGCAGAGTCCAGGCAAAAGTCCAAATTAAAACTCTCACTTAATGTTGGAGAGACCAGGTTCAACTAGATTAAAGCATATTAACAATGTAGTGTTGCAAAGAACAGGGAAAATCAGAGAAACAAGCTCAGATTACCACTGATAACTAAGCACAATTTATTTTTAAGGTCTTTAGACTATAATTCTAAAACTTGGCTGAAATTTAAATTTTATTATTTCAGCAAATTAAATTGTAATTTTCTTATGTATTGAGATATGACTTCTGGTAGACTTCAGCCACCCATTCATTCTTCTATTTACTTAGTTTGTAAAACTTGTTAGAGACTTAGCCTCTCATTTAGTAGACCCAAGACTTGTTATTAGATGCGGTATTAGGGTAGGATATACCCACTGGTCATACTGGTCCTCTCAGTGGTAGAGAGTAGGTTTCAAGGCCAATTGCCACAGTACCAGTGAAGAGCTCTTCTTCTTTTATCATCACTCTGTCCTGAACATTAGGCCTCTGGGTGATCTGGCAACAGTCTGAGCAAGCCTCCATATTATAGAGAGTCTCATTTCACACCTAATATAGAAAGCTGTCTCTAAGAACTACAGTTCTCAACTTGTGGTCCCTTTGGCAAACGTATCTCCAAAAGTATTTATATCATGACTTATAGTACTAGCAAAATTACAGTTATAAGTAGCAATGAAACTAATTTTATAGTTGGGGGTGGGGGTCACCACAACTTGAGGAACTGTATTAAAGGGAAGGCTGGGAGCCACTGGACTAAGGCTAGAAAGGGACAGTCAGCCTACTGTGTGAGGCTAAGCTAACTGAAGCCTAAGGGGAAAGCCAACACTTCATTCTACAGTGCTGGAGATTCAATTTGCTTTTCCAATCATTTTTAGCATGCCAACTTTCCTTTGACTCTTATGTTCAAGGATTCTTCTAGACTGTAGCTTTACTAGTATTTTACCATCTTCTGTATCCACACATCCATCCTTCCATCTATCTATCTATCTATCTATCTATCTATCTATCTATCTATCTATCTATCTATCTATCCATCCACCCACCCATCCATCTCCAAGCTAGTTTTATACTGATGAAGACATCCAGTTACTAGAGACCTTTATTTTCCTAGATGTAACAGTTATTTGATACTGTGCAATTCTGCAGTGGAAGAACTGGAAGCCAGGTGCTGTCTGATGAATGAATTATTCCTTGTATAGAAGGCCAGGTCCACATGTGTGAGATGAAAAGACCAAAGGGGCATCCATGTCCATCTTTGCCATCTTTACCATGAATATTGATCACTGCACATCAGGACAGCTGGAGCAATTATTGGTAATCATGAGCAAGGCCAAATGAATTGACTGACTGTTCTAAGGTCCAGTATCCCAGCTGTGGAACCAGCTGCATAGCTAAGTCCCAAGATAAATCCTGTTTATGGGGTTCTAAAGCTTTTTGATCATGAAACCACTCGTGGAGGTTTGTTAAAGGGCACTTGAGGATTCTATGGCAGTTAGAGTACCTTCCAGGATCTCTAACTCACTGAGGAAGTAACCATTCAATTCCAGGACCACCGTCGAATACCACTGTTACCAGATAAGTTACACTCACAAGCTTCCATTAGCGAACAATGGGACTCGACACACACAATTCCAGGACCACCGTCGAATACCACTGTTACCAGATAAGGCGGCGGGGGGGGGGGCAAAGTATAAAAAAAACTCCAAATCAATAAATGTCTTGAACAGTAGTATTGCTGACTCCTCATCCTCTAATCTGGTACATATTAAAAATAAGTGATTATAAATAAAATAAAGGTATATATTAAGGGTATGGGAGGGGGCTGAAGTACAAGAATCTGAATTTGATTTCTAAAACACATATTTGCTGCCTAGATGTGGTGGGACACATTTGTAATCTCTGTGCTAGAGAAGCAGAGACAAAGGCTTCCCTAGAGCTTACTGGCCATACAGCCTACCTTACTTGGCAAGATAAGGACCAGTAAGTAAGTACGTTACAGGAGATGGCTAGTATTACAAACAGTGACACACGACTGTCCTCAGACCAGGACATGAAATGCATGTGAATTCCCAAAGCTGCATGTAAATATACATGCATGTTTAAAAAGGTACAATTTCTGCTGGGGGTGTGTGGCTCAGCA
>CACVCL010022824.1:0-31286 GCA_902729485.2 Mus minutoides
CCCTCTCTCCTCCCCCTCTCTCTCTCTCCTCCCTCTCTCTCTCTCTCCTCCCTCTCTCTCTCCTCCCTCTCTCTCTCTCTCTCCTCTCTCTCTCCTGGCTGCTCTCAGCTCCTGCCTGCAGATTCCTCACCTTCACCATGGAGCTGCCTGCTCTGTCTCTGTCTCTGTCTCTGTCTCTGTCTGTCCTTGTTAGCCTGTTATCTAGGACACTTCTCTACATCCTCTTGGGCCTCTAAGATATGGACCCCTCCCTCTGACATAGTTCCTGTTCCTGACCCTTTCCCCTAAGCCTCCCAGATGTCTGCTTTCCTGCTTGCACCATCTCTGAGCTGGCTCCTTCCCTTCCAGCCTCCTTTGTTCCTGCTCTTGTCTCTGCCTTCTTTACTCTCTGCTCTAGTCCCTCACTCTGACCACTGCATCCAGTCCTCAGAGATCCAAATGTCTTTTGGGCATGGATAATATTGTACAATGTAATGCTGCTCCATTCTATACAAACCTGGCTCTGGAGTTGAGTTAAGACTCTTTCTCTCCAGGCCAGAGCAAGCTTATTTAAATGTTTTCTCTAAAATCTCTGTCCTGGATCAGGCAGCCTACCTGACCCTACAGGAAGAAAAGAAGCAAACCAGGACAGGCCAGAAAAAGACAGTATGAGCTTTAAAGCAGCTAAAAGGTGAACTATCGCCAGTAGGGAATGTGGCTGCTTAGCTCTTACTCCTTTTTGGATTTATTCAACTCTAAATACTCCACCCCCTCTTGTATCTCTAAAACATTTTCTAAAATAAAAGTTTTATGTCAAGATGTATATCTCAGGATTTGTAAATTCATTGGTTACAGTTTTAAAACTTCTAGAGAATCTTTAACAAAAGTTAGTTTAAAACTTATAATAAAAAATTAATAGTGTGGGGTGTGATCTTAATTTGCTACTGCATATTGTATATGTATCTTGGATTTAACTATTGTTTAGGAAAAGTTGATTTTTTTTTTTTGATTTTTTTGAGACAGGGTTTCTCTGTAAAGCCCTGGCTGTCCTGGAACTCACTTGGTAGACCAGGCTGGCCTCGAACTCAGAAATCCACCTGCCTCTGCCTCCCGAGTGCTGGGATTAAAGGCGTGCGCCACCACGCCCGGCAATTTTTTTTTTTAAAGAAAAAATGGATATATGCCTGACTGGCTTACCTTGGAGTACATAGTGACCATGTGGTTTGCAGCCACTTTTACTAAGGTTAAAGAGAGTACATGTCATGTAACTTCACCACTATCATGAATTTTCCAAAAGATCCTGAACTGACCTCTTCAGAACAACATATACTTGCTGAATAAAATATGTTTGATTAAGATTCATCATTTCCTGAGGTTATACTGGTCTGCTCAGGTTACATAAACTGGCATAGAGATATATGCTTAACTACTTTGCTAACTGTGTTCAACACCGAACTTCTAAAACATTTTTAGATGAATATGGTAAATTTTATAGATAAGGTTTTATAGATAAGAAGATAGTGTTTGAAATTTCTAAGTACTATTCAGGCTAACAGAAGCTGGTGTGAAGGAGTGTGTCTAGTCCCTTTGTCTTTGCTAACTTTGCTAAGCTTTATTTATTTGGATATACTTACTCATACAACAAACTGTGATATTATGTAGAGTTATACTAGGAAATGATTGAGAAAGAAAGTTCCCAGTCTCTCTGTAGACTACATTTGTGGCTTAAAGTTATATTTTCATGGTGGAGGATCTTCAATTAAATCTTCCATTCAAAATTTTAAGGCTCAAACTAAACAGGGATAAAACTATAATAAAATCCTAATCTTATAAAAACTACTAACTTGTAAAATGTTAAAAAATGATTCAGAAAAGCAAGTTAATGGTCTTATATGTGATCAAATTCTTTCACATGCTCAGAATCATGCTTGTAGTTATCCTAAGTACAAATGTAATTCATTCACAGGGGCAAGCTCTAGTCTTCTGTATATGCTACCATATATATACTATCAATGTTACACTAGAAGCATGTAACTAAAAACTTATAAAGCTTGTTTAGAATCATATATACAGATCAGATTAGATGGTGATCTTCAAACCCCTCAGAGTGATATGCTAAGTGTGGTCTTTGATAGCAGCAGCTAAAGCTATCTCCAAAGAAGACTCCACCTGGATAATGCTAACCACTGGACAAAGAGCTGCTCCATACCTTGTCTGCCACCGGGACCTTGCCCAAAACTATGGACACTTTTGAGTTGACTTATCTACTCTGCCTTGTCAAAGTAGGTCAGTTTTCCTAAGTCCCTCCGCCATAGAAAAATCTCTCGGATCTTCTGGGTCTGGCAGCTGAAGAGTTAATGCTTCCCGATATGACAGCCAAAGACTTAAATGTTGCCCCATGTGAAGCCAAAGACTGAAGATCTTTACCCCCAACAAGGCCATAGAGGAGCCCAGGATGGCTGTCCATGTAGTGTATGAACTGTCATTTTACTTGCTGCTCAAATATATCCTTCTCAGATCCCTAAAAGTGTTGATGGCTAACTGTAGCTGTACCAGTTTAGCAGCAGCAAGTAAACCAGTTCCTCCCCAAGCCTGCAGGTGCCTGGTCAGTCATTTCATATGTAAAAATAAGGCTTTGCCTTTTCTAGAGCTACTAGACCTCCTACTGAGAAAGGCCGACTCAGTGGCTTCCCACAGAGATAAACTCACAAAGCTGGTTTCATTGTAAAAAACAAACTCAAACTACCATGGTGGGTGCTATTAGTAACAAAAAGATTACTTTGTACTATTCCTTTATTAAAAGAACTTGCTTTTCAGTCACTGCTCTCATTAATCAACTAGCTTTGAAATTCCCCGTTGGGGACTGGGTATTGGTTGATATTGGTTGTAGGTGCCATGTAGAAAGGGGCTCACCAAGATGCTAAGCCTTTGTTTTCCCAAGGAGTAGAGGGGGTTCAGGCTTCTTCGAAAAGACTGAGCCCCAGCCAGCTCACTCCAGTTACTTTATTCAATCATTACACAAGATTAATTGGGGCTGGGAACAGTTCCCACTACCAAAGTTATCTTGCCCTTGCTGCAGACAACACACGCAATTCTCAGTCCCTTTTAACCATGGCTAGCCATAACCAAAAAACTCCAGGTTTGCCAAGAGTGTCTTAGGACCAAGGTCTGTACAGCTGTAAGCTCTCACGTGGCACCAAGTGCAACTCACCAGGGAGACAACATTTCTTCAAGGTTCAAACAGTCTCAAAACAAGTTCTCAGCTTTCGGTGGTTGACCCAAATATAGCGAAGGCTTTGTTGGTATTTTTCACTCAAATCCAGACATAAAGGGTTTACTATACATGTCACTGCACATTTACATCCTGTGGTAAATAACTAGATTGCAGTAAAAATGGCTTAAATTGGGGCTGGTGAGATGGCTCAGCGGGTAAGAGCACCCGACTGCTCTTCCGAAGGTGATAAGTTCAAATCCCAGCATCCACATGGTGGCTCACAACCATCCGTAGCGAGATCTGGCGCCCTCTTCTGGAGTGTCTGAAGACAGCTACAGTGTACTTACATATAATAAATAAAATAAATCTTAAAAAAAAAGACTTTAAAAAAATGGCTTAAAGTTTATGTAAGTAAGGTAATAATTTAAGGTGCATAAATGCTTGTTGTAAAGAACTGTAAGTTGTGAGGGTCTAAGAAAATGACTTGAATGGAAGTGCAAGTTGTAAAGGTCTAAGGAGGCGATTTACATTTTAAAATGAGGCTTAAAAATGATTCATGAGGGCCGGGCGTGGTGGCGCACTCCTTTAATCCCAGCACTCGAGCACTCGGGAGGCAGAGGCAGGCTGATTTCTGAGTTCGAGGCCAGTCTGATCTACAAAGTGAGTTCCAGGACAGCCAGGGCTATATAGAGAAACCCTGTCTTGAAAAACCAAAAAAAAAAAAAAAAAAAAAAAAAAAAAAAAAAAAAAAAAATGATTCATGATGTTAAGACTTCAAAAGTTCAGAAATTGAACATATTAATCAATAGAGTTCTGATAAGCGATTAATATAATCTTTGGTAATGCACTGGTTAATATTAATATAGTCAGTTTTCAAATTTTAAATTTCCTTTGGTTGTTTTCTAAATCTGTTAAGCCTGTGATTTGCCAGAGTGAAAACAAAACAAAACAAAAAACCCACACCATTTTGGGCCAATTTTGAAGTAAGCTTTAGTAAATATTAAATATTGACCAGGAGATAGACTTTGGTCAGAACCATTCCCCAGAATTTCCCAACCGAGAATGGCTTCCATCAAAGTGTTGCAGGGGCTTACAAGGACAAGCTTATAGGCCACTATATTTTACCATGAGGCTTTGTTATTTCCCAAGAATTATAATTCCCAGCATTCCAGAAAGGCACTTGGTTCCTGGGAAGGTGGGGCTTACAGTCTCATTTTGGGCATGACAAATCTAGACTTAAAATTGCTTCTCATTGTACTGAACACATCTCTGTCTAATCTAGAGTCATTTAGTCCTTTGCACAGAAGAAAGAAGTTCATGCTTCTAACCCAGAACCTCAAGCTTTTGGTATGCTCAAAGGCCTTATTCTACTCCAGCTATTTAGAGACATTGTCAACTGCTTTTCTCACAATGAGGATTTTAGTGCAAATTATGGACAGTGGTCATTCTAATATAACTAAAACTTTCATCTCTTTTTGTAAACTTTAAAAAAATTCATATAAGCTTGGGAGCCATGACTTATATCTACCTCTCACAGAGCAAACAGACTCCAGATATACACGCCTGACAGTCAACAGCTTAAGCTTTCCCAACTACTGCCTATCTCTGGTCTTGGAAGTCCTTCTACTACCACCCCCCAACTACCAGGACCACAGATCTAGAAAGATCAAATGTACACCCAAAAGTCGGACGTGGTGGCGCACACCTTTGATCCCAGCACTTGGGAGGCAGAGGCAGGCAGATTTCTGAGTTCGAGGCCAGCCTGGTCTACAAAGTGAGTTCCAGGACAGCCAGGGCTATACAGAGAAACCTTGTCTTGAAAAACAAAAACAAAAAATGTACACCCAAGATAGTTTCCCCTAAGCTCCATAATTGTACCTTCTGTCCCTAGTCTATATCTGTCCCAACAGATTTTTATTCCACTTACAGATACCATCTGGGAATCAACAGCAGCCTACAAAATGTTCTAACATGGCCTACAACATGCTAGCCCCAGGTTGTCCTGCAGAGCCAGTGAGCCCTGGACTTGTTGAGAGACAAGATGTAAACCAGGACATTTGGGTGGAAGAAGGAATCAAAAATATACATGAGTTGCTGAAAACTCTACCTCCTTGAGGGCCATCTCTTTTGCAGAACTCTTTTTTGGTCTACCTTGGTCCTGTGTCTCTTACATATCCTTGGCCCACTGGTCTCTATATTCTTTGTAATAATGATCTTCCCCTGTCCTCACAGGTTATTTCAGGAAAGAAATAACAAAATTATCCAATGGTCAGTAAAACAGATGTTTATGACAAAATTTCCTCATGTCTCCTGTCATCACCTACTGGCTTTGGAGCAGCATTCTAAACTTCTCCAGAGTGTCCAGCACGTCATTAGCTCAAGATGGTCCTATAGAACCTGGACAGCAAACCAGATAGATGTCTTCTGCCATTACCTGATTCCCTTCCCTATTTCCAGCCTTTGACTATCATTCCATCCTTCCCAGGTCCTGACAAAAATTTTCTAACTTCAGCCCAGAAGCAGTTACAGAAGAGATTATATCCCCCTTCACCATCACCAACAGGCAGAATTGCCAGAGACTTTGGAGCACTCAGCCCTATAAGAAATGTCTTTATCATACTCCTCCACTCAAGACTCAAGGATCTATACAAAAAACAAGCCAGAAAGATTATAAGAGCCAAAGATGATGGAAGACTCCAAGAAAACTGTTTTCCTGTTGCAGAATATTTGATCACACAATGAGTCCCAAGATAGCGGTTTTGTTTTGTTTGTTTGTTTGTTTGTTTGTTTACTGGAAAACCATATTTCTAGTGGTAGTTTGTCTCAGCCCTAGCACACACTTTTAATGCAAGAGCTTTCTGCTTGAATATTGTAAACAGGGTTACACTATTGAATATTGAAAACAGGCACAACTACACAGAGAAATCATGCCAGCTGTGGCAAACTGAGAAGCCACCAAATTTTGAAAGCCATCTGAGAAGTCATCAAGGAGAAAGTTAAGGGTGGGAACACCATAATAGAAGGCATTAGAACCTTGTATAGAGCTGCCTTAGATGGACTGAAACTAAATGCAGAAAATGAAACAATAAATGATTTAGTTGAGATTAACATAATACCAATTATAATCACTATCAGTCTGGTAATTCATATTTTATCCTTAATAACCATAGTGGTTTTCTTGTGTGTGTGTGAAATATGAAAAGTGGATTGATAAGATACAAGTCTTAAAGACATACATGAAAAAAAGAAAAACCTACTAAAGAGGGGTGATCCAAGATTGTTAGAAAACCAACATTAATTTACCCAGTTACTAAACAAGAACTATTATTAGATGATAGGCACCCCAAAGATTATGAAGAAGTTAAATGGAATCCTATAGAGATATTAGATTTGAGGAGATTCAGGAAGCAATTATTTCATATGGTATGCATTCACCCTATGTGAAGCAAATATTAACTTCATGGGAAACTCAAAACAAAATTATGCCCTAAGACTGGAAAGATTTGACAATAGCAATATTTAAAGCCAGTCCTCAGCTACAATGGCAAACATGGTAAAAAGAGAAGCTAGGACCATAGAACAGCAACTCAGGGATAAAGATGTTAATATTTCTCAAGGTCAGTTGCTAGTCAAAGGTACATTCTGCACTACAAAGGCAGCTTGAATTTGATGATCACACCTTAGTGCTAGATCATTTATCAGCTTTAAATGCTTGGGATAAGGTTGAAGAATCAGGAAAGGGGTCAGAGTCATTTACTAAAATTATACAAGGCTCAAAAGAAGCCTTTACTAATTTTTTGCAAAATTGCTTGAGTTCGAGGCCAGCCTGGTCTACAAAGTGAATTCCAGGACAGCAGAGCTACACAGAGAAACCCTGTCTCAAAAACAAAAACAAAAACAAAAAAAAAACAACAAAAAAAATCCAAAAAGGAGATTCTGTTAATTATCTAGGATATAAGATAGATCTACAGAAAATTCAACCACAGAAAGTACAAATCAGGAAAGATCAATTACAAACTCTTAAAGATTTAAAAAAGAAAAAAAAAATGCCAGACGATATTAACTAGCTATGGTCTACAGCTGGTTTAACTACTCAAAAGCTAAGTAACTTATTTCAAACCTTATTAAATAATAAAAAAAAAATTATCAGTTGAGGCTGAGCAAGAACTGACTGTTAGAAAAGAGATTACAGGACGCACATGTGGGTGGTTTGGATCCAAGATTTGACTGTATTTTAGTTATTTTGCCTTCTACTCATTCTCCCATAAGAATTCTTAATGCAGAGAGAAGATAACATCTTAGAGTGGATATTTTTAGCTCACAAAGCAAAGGATTAAAGACCTATGTAGAAATGGTTTCTGAATTGATCCTGGATGGAAAATGAGACTTTGTCAATTAGCAGGTATAGACCTAGCAGAAATTGTGATACCTTTTATTAATGCTGAAACAGTCTCATTATGGGCTGAAACTGAACCTTGACAAAGAACTTGAAGTAATTTTTTTTTTTTTTGGAGAGATTAACAACAAATATCACAAAAAACAAGAGACTTCAGAATATGGAAAAAAACTAATTAGATTCTCCCTCATATAGTAAAAGGGACACCAATTTCTGGAGCCAATACATTCAATACAGATACAAATAAATCAGGGAAAATAAATGATATGGTTCAGAGCCCTTATGATTCAGATTAAAAAAAAAATCAGAGCTGTATGTCATTCTTATGATATTATTAGATTTTCCTGAATATCTTAATGTGGTTACTGACTTTAAATATGCAGAAAGGGTTGTTTTACATATTGAAACTGCTGAACTCATTCCTGATGGTTCAGACTTAACTTTGCTATTTATTCAACTACAATAACTAAGCAGAAATAGAAATCATCCACTGTATGTAACACATATGAGTCCCCATATGGATCTCCTAGGCCCTCTAGCACGATGTAATGATGAAGTTGATCTGATATTAATAGGGAATGTTTAGAAGTTTCAGCATTTCATAAGAAACAGTGTGTTAACAGCAAAGGTTTGAAGAAAGATTTTTTTTCCTACCACTTGGCAACAGGCCAAGGAAATTATTAAGGAGATGCTCTACTTGTTCTTTGTATAACCAAACTTCATTACCTGTAAGAAGTAACCCAGAATAAGCTTCATCTAGCTCCCTGTACATGTTTTGAGGTTTGAGTTTAAAGCAAGTTACTAGGAACAGTTTGTGTACCTTGGATGTACTTAACAGTTTATGCTCCTCAAATTTTTCTGAGATCTGCCATATATAGAATTTTAAATGTTTTAAGTTTTCCACCCATTGCTAACAGTAACCTTTGAGATCCCCAAGAAGATGATGGGGTCCTGCAACAACTAATCCACCTGGATTATGGTAACACTAACCACTGGAGAAAACTGCCCTATGCCCCTTCTGCCATCAGATTCTGCACAAACAGTGGACACCTTTGAGTTGACTGCAGTGTTCTATCTAGCCAGGATTGCCACTAAGCTGACGAATACCACCCAAAGATCAGATTCTGACTACAAAATGCTCAAGACATTGAAATTGCTGAGTTCACAGGAGAATGACACCAACATTTTATAGAACTTTGAACTCAAAAATATTAAGCCTACCAAATACAACCAAACTGGACATTATGAAATCTTGTTAGATATAACACCATCATTGTAAATAGTTTTACTGTGCTAGAGTTAAAATCTTTCCAGTTTACTTAGAGAAAGGGGGGAAATGTTGCAGGATATTTTATCACACTGTGAACCCCAAGGTTGTTAACTGGAAAAAACTTGTTTCTAGTTGTGATATGGCTCAGTGTTAGCACATACCTTTAATCCAAGAGCTTTCTGCTTGAATGTTTAAACAGGATTTAATGAAATCAACAATAGGTCAAGAGACAGAGCAAGTAGCCAGTTGTACCGAGAGTTATTAAGAGAAAAAAATACTCAGTAAGGGGTAGTCAGGAGGGATGGGGGAAGCATAGGAAATAGAGGGGAGGGGCATTCACGTTGAGGGGTTTTGAGATGACAAGGAGAACTTCCTTTGGGGATGTTTTCTGTGGAGGAAGGTCAATTGGGTGCTCTCTCCATCTCTCTGATCTATCAGGCATCTATCTGGCTCCCAAGTCTCATTGGTAAAATCGAACAATTGAGATTTTGTTTAAAAACAAAAAAAATTCCAGACACATCAGAACTGGTACACATGTGAATTCACAGAGACTGCGACAACACAGAAGACCTATACAATTTCAAGCCTGGCAAATTCTCAGCACAGAGAAGTGTAGATGGGCACAAAATCCTACCCCTAACCAAGAAGCTCTTTGCAATGATACCTTCTGAGAGAGGGGCATCAGTTTTCTCCAATAGAGTGACTCTGGGCTTATCAACCATACTCCAGAGCAGGCATCATGTTCAGAAGTAGCAAGCCTGAAAATAATTTTTAATTAAAAAGCTCAGTGTGGTAGTACAGGCTAGCCTGAGCTACATAGCAATTTTCAAGTCAACCAAGGCTACTCTCTGACTTAAGAAAAATAAATTAATTTTTAAAATTTAAAAGATATTGGTAAGAGAAAGTACATTTTTGAAGTATTCAAGGCTGAAGGAAAGTTCTTTTGTCTTTCACCTGAGTGTCAGTGAGAGGTTTCTAGTTGAACTTCACATGGGTTTGGGGGACCCAACCCACTTTCAGTTTCCAGTATTCAAATATTTACAATCAGTGTCAGAGGCAACTTCACCCAGAAGAAAAAATGAGCCTTCCATAAGATCACCTGGGGAACTGGATATGGGCATTCTTTCAGAATGGGCCCTTTTAGTAACACAGCTGTGGCCATGAGAAGAGAGTATTGTTAGTCAGCTGCCTGCATCACACACTAAACTCTAGAATAGTCAGGAAATAACTTTGTCCATCTTGGAGATAATCCCTTCTGATTCTGGAAACTTCTACCCTATCATGTCTACTTCACCTTGTCTATTCTATTCTATTCTATTCTATTCTATTCTATTCTATTCTATTCTATTCTAAGTGCTGATGACATCCTTCAAACTCACTCCATGGTCTGCTCACAACTCAATGCTTAAAGTTTAAAAAATATGAAAGTGTATGCCACAAGGCATGGATGGGCAGAAGACATCCAGAGTCCTGCTAGCCCATGGTGAAACTAAAGGCTCCAGAGTAGAGGGGAGGAATGACCTCTTCAGGACCAGAAAAGAAATTCTCCTATCACATAATGATTAAAATACCAAACAAAGAAAGAATATTGAAAGTGGTAAGAAAAAAAGGTCAAGTAACAGATAAAGGCAGAAATATCAGAATTACACCAGACTTCTCCACAGAGACTCTAAAAGCCAGAAAATCTTGGGCAGATGTCATAAAGACCCCAAGAGAACAAAAATGCCAGCCCAGGCTACTATACCCAGCAAAACTCTCAATTACCATAGATGGAGAATCTAAGGTATTCCAAGACAAAATTAAATTTAAACAATATTTTTTTCACTAATCTAGCCATACAGAGGATAATAGAAGGAAAACTCCAATACGAGGAGGAAAACTACACCCAAGAAAAACCAAGAAATTAATCTTCTCACAACAAACACAAAAGAAGAGAAACACACAAACATAATTCCACCTCTAACAACAAAAATAACAGGAAGCAACAATCATTGATTCTTAATATCTCTCAAATTCAATAGACTCAATTACCCAATAAAAAGACATAGGCTAACAGACTGGATATGACAACAGAAATCAGCATTTTGCTGCATACAGGAAACACACCTAAGTGACAAAGACAGATACTACCTCAACATAAAAGACTGGAAAAAAATTTTTTCCAAGCAAATGGTCCCAAGAAACAAGCTGGAGCAACCATTCTAATGTCCAATAAAATAGACTTTCAACCAAAAGTTATCAAAATACATGGGGAAGGACACTATACACTCAAAGGAAAAATCTACTAAGATGAACTCTTAGTTCTGAACATCTATGCTCCAAATGCAAGGGCATCCACATTCATAAAAGAAACTTTGCTAAAGCTCAAGGCACACACTGGAGCTCACACAATATTAGTGGGAGACTTTAACACCCTAATCTTAGCAATGGACAGATCATGGAAACATAAAGTAAACAGAGACACAGTAAAACTAACAGAAGTTACAAACCAACTGGATTTAATAGGCATTTCATCCTAAAACAAAATATACCTTTGTCTCAGCCCCTCATGGTACCTTCTCAAAAAAACTGACCATATAATCGGACACAAAACAAACCTCAATAGATACAAGAACATTGAATTAATCCCATGTATTCTATCAGACCACCACGGACTAAGGCTGGGCTTCAATAACAACAAAAACAACAGAAAGCCAACTTGTAATTCTTTCAGACAGGAACAATTATGGGTCAGAGTTGTGACTGTGGGATGGGCCGCCTTCTCCCTCATTTGATGCCCTGTCTTCCTGCTAGAGGTGGGTGTTTCCTATGTCAGGCATTTCATCTAAGGCCCCCTTTGAGTCCCAAGAGTCAGAGGTTCAAACTCAAGTATTCATACTTAGATAGCAGGTACTTTGTCATTTCTGAGGGTCGCATAGGAAAAGACTGGCCTATGAGTTTGGAGTTTTTTCATACTCCAAAGAGTGTGTGTGTATTATTCTAATAGCCCTAGTCTTTCAACACAACATTATTAAATTATCAGGTTATGAAATCCATGGAGGCCAGGAACTGCACTATTTCAGCTTTCCATAGATTCTTAAAAGATCCCCATCCCTCCAATAGCCATACTCCTATCCAGTATGTTTTCAGTGCTGCTCCCTCTGGGATAAAGGAGGAATGTTCTCTGAATCAGGGCTGGTATAGTGACTAGCTTTGACCAGCAAGAAGCTGCAGACAGATGGGTATGCCTTCAACAGTCTCAGTCCTGCAGAGTCCTTTATATGACTGCTTGCTGCATGAGCTCAGGCTACCATGGCATATAGAAGCCCAGCCTATGATGAGAGACAGCACCAGGCAAAATCCAATCAGCTCCATCTCATATCCAGGAGCATCAAGCTAGGACCAGCATGACTAACCTACTGCCCTGCCCTTGACATGTGACCTAAAGTGCTAGCCCAGACTTGTTAGCTGACTGGGTTATTGTCATTCAAGCCACTGGGTTTGGGATGAGTCCTTAGAGAACAAGTCAGGGTTTCTTCCTTGTCTGAGCTCAGCCTTTCCTCCTTGCAGGGAACTGGGGTGAGATGCCCAGCTTTCCCAGATGCATCTCTTCCCAAATCCTCTTTTGCCTTAACATGTTGCTATGACAGACTACCCTAGAGGAACAAGAAGGGAAGGTTGCCTGTGGTGAGCAGTTGAGGGGGCTTGGGCTATGGTCTCTTGGCTCCGTATCTCTGGGCCTGGAGTAAGGTAGACATGAAGAAGAGGAAAAGCCTTACAACAGGGGCCCAGGAACAGATACAGTGTCTACTTCCTCCAAGCAGGCCCTGCTTCCAATCTCTCACTCCCTTCCTAAATGTCTTCTTAACATTCATCAGCCAGAGAGCCCAGTCATCTCTGAAGATGCCCTGGAAGACACCTGGGGCAGCCTTCCCAACCCCCAGGCACTTCTCAGTCAAGACAAGTTGACAAGATTAGCCATCAGACTCTTTTTTTTTTCATTGATTTTTTAAGACATCTAAGTGTCACTTAACTTGGGTTTTATGACTTTGAAATTCAGTTACTGTGACATAAAGCCTCCAACTCAATGTGTCTTTGCCTCAGTGTGTGGGCACTATTTAGACTCTCATTCAGTGTAAATTAAGTGACATTTCACTTAAGAATCCCAAGACTCTCTCCTCCTTCCAGCCATCTTTTTTTCTTTTTGCATTATATTTTAAAATTGTTTTATTTATTTACATTGCAAATGTTGCCCCCTTCCCAGTCCCCCCCTCCAAGAGTTCTTCACCCCATCTCTCATCCCCTTTGTTTCTGAGAGGGTATTTTCTACCCTATCTCCCACCCACCCACCTCTACCTCACTCTGTCCCCTACATCCCCCTTCCTTGGGGTATCAAGTTTCTACGGGATTACGTGAATCCTCTCCCACTGAAGAAAGACAAGACAGTCCTCTGCTACATGTGTGCCAGGGGCCATGGACCAGACCATGTATGCTCTTTGGTTGGTGGCTCAGTCTCTGGGATCTCCTAAGGACCTGGGTTAGTTGACAATGTTGGTTTTCCCATGGGGTTGTCATCACCTTCAGCTCCTTCAATCCTTCCCCTACCTACTCTTCTATAGGGGTCCCCGACCTCAGTCCATGCTTGGCTGTAAGTATCTGCAACTATCTCAGTCAGCTGTTGGTAGAGCCTCTCAGAGGACAGCCAGCCATGCTAGGCTTCTGTCTGCAAGTACAATATGGCATCAGTAATAATGTCAGAGTTTGGTGCCTGCCCATGGGATAAATCCCAAGTTGGACTAGTCACTGAATGACTTTTTTGTTGCAGGTAACTTTTGCTTACCTGGCTAAACTTGGGGGGCAGGCTGCACCACTAGCCTCCACCCAGCTTCCTTTGAATCCACAGATGAAACACACACACACACACACACACACACAGGTTGCTCACTTTCAACTTGCCTTCCTGACACGATTGCTAGGTGCTTCTTATCTCCCACCTGCAAAAGTATGCCCTTATCAATATTCTTAGCTCTGCAACTCCCACCAGGCCTAACTTTAGTTGCTCAGTTCTATCCCTGGCCCCCTGCCTGTAGGAGCAGCCTGTATGGCCACTCTGTTTAGAGATCTCACATGGCTGGTCAACTTTTCTCCATCAGAAGCCTGGTGAACTCTCCTCTCTTCCCTTCTGTCTGTCTGCTTGCCTGTGGGGACCCAGAAGTCCCGCCTACTAACCCTTCAACCTAGCAATTGGCCCATGGCTTCTTTACTGACAGACCAAGAACCAATTGGGGAACAGAATCTCAGCATCAGAACTACACTTACACTTTTCTTTCAATCTCTTCCAGCCATCTTATCGTGTGGTCTTGCAGCCTAGAGTAGCCATTGGATACAGGAAAACCAGCTCATCTCCTGTCAAGGAGTCCCCTCCAAAATGGCTGCTCCTAGTATCTCTGGCAGGGTCAGCAGGGACCCATGCAGCCAGCCTGGCTCTGAGCTACTCTCAACTCATTATCACTCCTGTGCTTGGTGCCCCTTTCAGGATCAAGGACCCCATGGTCCTGTAACCTCAGGCAATCAAAGGCAAACGCACAAGCTCAGTTTGGGAGATTCCTTGAGAGATGTAGACCAAGCTTGGACTTGAAAATCTCTCAATGGTGAAGTTCAGACACTCTTCAGTAAACAAGCTGCCTGTGAAGAAAAATCAGAGCTGTGTGTGGGCTCTTCAACCTATTTATTTGAATGTATTATTGTTATAAGAAGTTATGGTCTACTTATCACCATGAAAAAAAAAAACAAAAAACAAAAACAGTTGTCTACAGGCAACGAAAGCAATAAGAAAGGCATAGCATTTAATTTCCCCACATTTCCTTTAATCCAATCTGACACCACACACACACACACACACACACACACACACACACAGTATCAGCTAGAATTTACTGGCTATGGATAATTCCTAATTCTCAGATGGCAGCTGCCAGAAAAGCTAATTAATTCAGAGTGACTGCCGGCCTTCACTTTATTTAGGTTTTAAATAATGAAGGAGGGCAGCACATGTAACTCAGCTGCGCAGCACAGATGCAGAGCCTGACTGAGACTTCCCACCAGCTGGGACTGCACCTTTATCCTATGGTGTCCTGCAGGACATCCCTGCTGGCTTCAGCACGGCAGTGGTCTCTGGACGGGCTCTAGTTGTGGCTGGGAGAGGCCACCTGCATCTCCAGGGGTCCTGCCTTGCTCTCTTACAGTCAGCCAGACCTTACTTAGCCTTTTCCCTTATCATTCATGTTGATTTTACATATTTTTCTGGGCCCAGACAATGCCACAAGCCAATGATGAATGTAGGAGGAAAAGACAAGACCGTTTTACACACACACACACACACACACACACACACACACACACACACACACACACACACCATTGAAGGGTTACTCTTCCTTCCCATTCACCGGAGATGAAAAGGAGACGCCAGTCATGGTGACCTACACAGTATAGGTACTGTTTTGTGTGTCCTCCTCCCAATTTCTGAATCCACTTACATGGTATCCCTGCTGAGAAAGGAAGCGATTCTAAGTATATTCACCTCTTCCTAAGGCTTGCCTAGTAGGAATATTCCTCATAATTTAGTTTCTGTAATTTTACAAAATTAGTAGAAATTTCATAAAATTGACTTAAAGATTTTATAAATAGTTTATTTGTTCTAGGTTGTTTATTTTTTTTAATGACTGCTGAGGCTGGGCTGGCCTGGAACTCACTACATAGACCAGTCTAGTCTTGAACTCAGTGATCCTTTTGCCTCAGCCTTTCTGCTTTGAGGATTATAAGCACAAGGCACCAGGCACAAATAAGTTACCTGCGCATCAGCAACTGTACAGGACCTCCCCAGCCCTCACTGTCTTTGAACTGCCTCCAAAAGTACAGTTTTTCTTACAAAAATGCCCCTGCCCTGCCTCTTGAGACAGCATCACCAGGTGAGTTCTTGGTTTGAAGCTATTATGTACCTTGTCTTTGAGAATACAGGAAGTTATGGCGGACTTGTAGCTGAGAGTAGCTGTCTGTGGATCAGTCATTGGTTTTTCTGTCAGAAGAGCTCATGCCTCATGAAGTTGAAACCCACTTAAGACATCATCTTGCCTGCTGGTTCTGCTTGTGCAGTTAATGGACACGCTCCACACAGTGTCCTCACTTAGAAGGAAGAGGGCAGCGTGCTGCATGGAAAGCATCCCAGACACATGCCTAGAAGTGCCTCTTTTCCAGAAACATGAGCTGAGGCTCGTGCCTTCTGACTTCAAATGGAAGACTAGTACCAAGAGGAAGGTCAAGACACACAAAACTGCTCTGAAAGTAAAGACCTCAGAAAGATAGCAATTTACAAGGGTGCCCATGGGTTCTAATGTTGTAAAATTAGAACAGATAGTCATAAGAAGGATGAATTGACAGAAAGCAAGAGTTGAGACACTTAAGCTAAGACACAGAACAAAAGCTAAGGAAGAAATGGCATAGGGGTGGGGGAACTCTGAGCATGGGTTGATCCAGGAGGTTCGTATCCATCAAAGAGGGTTCTAGAAAGAATAAACAGAATTGGAGAGGCTATACCTAAATAAACAGTAGGGGAGAGTTAAAATTGAAGACACACAAGAGTTCACAGTAAAAGAGCTCTGGAGCCTGGATGTAGCTCAGTGGCAGAATGCTTACCTGATGTTTAGTAACCCAGGGTGTTCACTGCAGCAAGCACCAACGATGCTCAAGTCTGCCCTAACATCTGCATGCACACCAGATCCAGCCACCCATCTCCATTTGGACAAGTTCAAACAGCACTTTTCAATGTCTTCTTCTGATCCTGCTTTCCCCCAAGCCTCCCCCGCTCTGTATCAGGCCCTCTCCTCAGCTGTCCAGGTGAAAGTGAGGTCTGGGTTCATTTTCTATCTTGTCCCATGACTCCCCTGGCTCACATCAGTGGCTTAGAGGCCATTCCTGCCTCCCTCTCTATACTCTGCAGCCTGAGCTACTGTTCATGCAGAATCCAGGTAACAAGACACCCCACCTTCTCTGGCTCCATAGGCTCTGTGACCCTCATCTCTGTCTTCTTGCTGTGCACTCCAGCCATTTGTCTCACTTCTGACCTGTAGACTTGCCTATTCACACCTGGTCCTTTGGTCCGTGTCTCACTTTTCCTTTGTCCCATGTCCCTCCACGTGTCCTTGTTATTCATGGTTCATATCAGATGTCCACATGTCCTTGTTATTCATGGTTCATATCAGATGTCACCTCAAAAAGGTCCCCTCTGCTAACATCTCAAGCATTCATGTGTCTCTAAGATCATTTCTACCTACCCAGAATGAGACTTTCAGGAAGTGAGCCTCTTGGGTTTCAGGTGCTCTAAAAATATAGAAAAAATTTTTCGACTGATGAACAAAAAGGCCTGTCTACATTGCCATGACTATTGGGAACTGCAGGAAATAAAATAAATGCAAATAAAAAGTCCTGGAGAAAGTGAAAAAGTACATTACAAATAAATACAGTCACCGCTAGAGAAAATGGAGCAGGGTTTCAAGATTCAGAGAGAAATGGTTTTGAATATAGCATTAGATGCCTAGCCAAACTTTCAATAAAATCTGAAAACAAAATGTCTGAACATTAAAAGACTGAAAATGTACATTTTATAAACAGTCTGATAGATGTATCAGAGAAAGGACAAAGGGGAGGGTCCTCAGGAGGGGGGGGGTCAAACCCAATGAAAAGCAATAGTTACATGCAAACCAAGGCAGCAGCCTAGCCTAGAGATCAGCACACATCAGAACAGAGAAGCACAGGCCTCAAAGGAACACTATTCAGACGACAACCTACTGCAATAGATGCCATGGTTAGAAAACAGGAAAGGCCCAGTTTGAAGAAAAGACCCCCAACCAAGTTAAGCTTCCAACTTATGAAAAGGATTTAAAAACCAAAGTTTTATGCAGAGAAGGAAACCCCCAATAGCAGAAACTTGGGGCAGTTGAAATAATATAAGAATGCATTCAGTTAACTGCAAAAGCCCTTATAGTTGATCACAGTCTCGGCACTGCTTAAAAGTCCAAAGTTTCTTTTGAGAGTACAGCAATCTTTTAACTGTAACTCCCTGTAAGATCAAAATCAAGGAGCAGTCACATGCTTCCAACATGCATTGGTACAGAATATACATCACCATTAAAGCATCAGGAGGTGTGGCCTCTTAGGAGTAGAACTTGTAAGCCAGGCCCTGCTTAGTGTTTTCCTTTATAAGAGCTGCTGTACATATATGATGTCTCTTCACAGCAATAGAACACTGACTAAGACAAACTCCAGGCAGGAGAGCACCCGGGCTGCAGAAGCAACATAGCTTCTTGGACAGGGTCCCTTCAGGCCTTCATCTTCAGCCAGGAGGCAAAGCTGAGAGAGCCAGACCTTGGCGCACTTACCCTGCCAGAGGAGAGTCGACCTCCAGAGAGGTCTCTGACCCTGGAACCAGATGAGTATGCCATCTTGTATCCTGGGTCCCTCAGAGACCTTTCTGCACAGGAGAGCATGCAAGAAGCAACATAGCTTCTTGGAGAGGGTCCCTTCAGGCCTTCATCCTCAGCCAGGAGGCAGAGCTGAGCTCCAGACCTCTGTGTACCTTCCCTACAAGAAGAGAGCTTGCCTGAAGAGAGTGTTCTGACCCCTGAGACTCAGGAGAGAGTTGGACTCCCAGGAGTGCTGACAGAGGCTAACAGAATCACAGGAGGAACAAGCTCCAGCCAGAGACAGCTATAAAAACTTACACCAGAGATTACCAGATGGCAAAAGGCAAACAAGAATCTTACTAACAGAAACCAAGACCACTCAGCATCATCAGAACCCAACACTCCCGACACAGTGAGTCCTGAATACCCCTGAAATACACCTGAAAACCAAGATTCGGATTTAAAATTATATCTTATGATGCTGGTAGAGGATTTTAAGAAGGACGTTAATAACTCCCTTAAAGAAAAACAGGAGAACACTGCTAAACAGATAGAAGTCCTTAAAGAAGAAACACAAAAATCCCTTAAAGAATTACAGGAAAACACAACCGAACAGGTGTTGGAAATGAACAAAACCATCCAAGATCTAAAAATGAAAGTAGAAACAATAAAGAAAACCCAAAAGGAAACAACTCTGGAGATATAAACCCTAGGAAAGAAATCAGGAACCATAGGTGCGAACATCAGCAACAGAATACAAGAGATGGAAGAGAGAATCTCAGGTGCAGAAGATTTCATAGAGAACATGGGCACAACAATCAAAAAAAATGCAAAATGCATAAAGAACCTAACTCAAAACATCCAGGAAATCCAGGTCACAATAAGAAGACCAAACCTACGGATAATAGGAGAAGATGAGAATGAAGATTTTCAACTTAAAGGGCCAGCAAATATCTTCAACAAAATTATAGAAGAAAACTTCCCAAATCTAAAGAAAGAGATCCCATGAACATAGAAGAAGCCTATAGAACTCCAAAGAGACTGGACCAGAAAAGAAATTCCTCCCGACACATAATAATCAGAACAACAAATGCACTAAATAAAGATAGAATATTAAAAGCAGTAAGAGAAACAAGTCAAGTAACATATAAAGACAGACCTATCAGAATTACACCAGACTTCTCACCAGAGACTATGAAACCCAGAAGATCCTGGGCAGATGTCATACAGACCCTAAGAGAACACAAATGCCAGCCCAGGCTACTATACCCAGCAAAACTCTCAATTACCATAGATGGAGAAATCAAAGTAATCCATGAGAAAACAAAATTTATACAATATCTTTCCACGAATCCAGCCCTTCAAAGGATAATAAATGGAAAAACTCCAACACAAGGACAGAAATTTCACCTTAGAAAAAGGAAAACTAAAAGAAAGACAAAACTAAAAGAACATATCCCAACCCTAACAACAAAAATAACAGGAAGCAACAATTACTTTTCCTTAATCTCTTAATATCAATGGACTCAATTCCCCAATAAAAAGACATAGACTAACAGACTGACCACATAAACAGGACCCAACATTTTGCTGCTTATAGGAAGCCCACCTCAGGGAAAAAGACACTACCTCAGAGTAAAAGTCTGGAAAAGAATTTTCCAAGCAAACGGTCTGAAGAAACAAGCTGGAGTAGCCATTTTAATACCGAATAAAATCGACTTCCAACCCAAAGTTATCAAAAAAGACAAGGAGTGGCACTACATACTCATCAAAGGTAAAGTCTTCCAAGATGAACTCTCAATTCTGAATATCTATGCTCCAAATGCAAGGGCATCCACATTCATTAAAGAAACTATAATAAAGCTCAAAGCACACATTGCATCTCACACAATAATAGTGGGAGATTTCATCACCCCACTCTCATCAATGGACTGATCCTGGAAACAGACACTAAACAGAGACACATTGAAACTAACAGAAGTTATGAAAGAAATGGATTTAACAGATATCTACAGAACATTTGATCCTAAAACAAAAGGATATACCTTCTTCTCAGCACCTCATGGTACCTCCTCCAAAATTGGCCATATAATCGGTCACAAAACAGGCCTCAACAGATACAAAAATATTGAAATTATCCCGTGCATCCTACCAGATCACCACAGACTAAGGCTGATCTTGAATAACAACATAAATAGAAATCGAACATTCACATGGAAACTGAAGAACACTCTACTCAATGATATGTTGGTCAAGGAAGAAATAAAGAAAGAAATGAAAGACTTTTTAGAATTTAATGAAAATGAGGTCACAACATACCCAAACTTATGGGACACAATAAAAGCAGTCCTAAGAGGAACACTCATAGCTCTGAGTGCCTCCAAAAAGTAACTATTGAGAGCATATACTAGCAGCTTGACAGTACACCTAAAAGCTCTAGAACAAAATGAAGCAAATTCATCCAAGAGGAGTAGACAGCAGGAAATAATCAAACTCAGGGCTGAAATCAACCAAGTGGAAACAAAAAGAACTATTCAAAGAATCAACCAAACCAGAGTTGGTTCTTTGAGAAAATCAACGAGATAGATAAACCTTTAGCCAGACTAACTACAGGGCACAGGGACAGTTTCCTAATTAACAAAATCAGAAATGAAAAGGGAGACATAACAAGAGAACCCGAGGAAATCCAAAACACCATCAGATCCTACTACAAAAGGCTATAATCAACAAAACTGGAAAACCTGGATGAAGTGGACAATTTTCTAGACAGATAACAGGTACAAAAGTTAAATCAGGATCAGATTGATGATCTAAACAGTCCCATATCCCCTAAAGAAATAGAAGCAGTCATTAATAGTCTCCCAACCAAAAAAAAAAAAAAAGCCAGGACCAGATGGGTTTAGTGCAGAGTTCTATCAGACCTTCAAAGAAGACCTAATTCCAATTCTTCTCCAACTATTCCACAAAATAGAAACAGATGGTACTCTACCCAATTCATTCTATGAAGCCTCAATTACTCTGATACCTAAACCACATAAAGACCCAACAAAGAAAGAGAACTTTAGACCAAGTTCCCTTATGAACATTGACACAAAAATACTCAATAAAATCCTCTCAAACTCAATCCAAGAACATATCAAAATGATCATCCATTATGATCAAGTAAGCTTCACCCCAGGAATGCAGGGATGGTTTAATATAAGGAAATCCATCAACGTAATCCACTATATAACCAAACTCAAAGACAAAACCCACATGATCATCTCCTTAGATGCTGAGAAAGCATTTTGCAAAATCCAACACCCCTTCATGACAAAAGTTATGGAAAGATCAGAAATTCAAGGCCCATACCTAAACATAATAAAAGCAATATACAGCAAACCAGTAGCCAACAGCAAAGTAAATGGAGAGAAGCTGGAAGCAATCCCACTAAAATCAGGGACTAGACAAGGTTGCCCACTTTCTCCCTACCTATTCAATATAGTACTTGAAGTCCTAGCCACAGCAATTCGACAACAAAAGGAGATCAAGGGGATACAAATTGGAAAGGAAGAAGTCAAAATATCACTATTTGCAGATGATATGATAGTATATATAACTGACCCTAAAAATTCCACCAGAGAACTCCTAAACCTGATAAACAACTTCCATGAAGTAGCTGAGTATAAAATTAACTCAAATCAGTGTCCTTTCTCTACACAAAGGATAAACAGGCTGAGAAAGAAATTAGGGAAACAACATCCTGCACAATAGTCACAAATAATATAAAATACCTCGGTGTGACTCTAAGGAAGTGAAAGATCTGTATGATAAGAACTTCAAGTCTCTGAAGAAAGAAATTGAAGAAGATCTCAGAAGATGGAAAGATCTCCCATGTTCATGGATTGGCAGGATTAATATATAGTCAAAATGGCTATCTTATATATAGTCAAAGCAATCTACAGATTCAATGCAATCCCCATCAAAATTCCAATTCAATTCTTCACGGAGTTAGAAAGGCAATTTGCAAATTCATCTGGAATAACAAAAAACCTAGGATAGCAAAAAAATATTCTCAAGGATAAAATAACCTCTGGTGGAATCACCATGCCTGACCTCAAGCTGTACTACAGAGCAATTCTGATAAAAACTGCATGGTACTGGTACAGCTACAGAAAGTAGATCAATAGAATAAAATTGAAGACCCAGAAATGAACCCACACACCTATGGTCACTTGATCTTTGACAAAGAAGCTAAAACCATCTAGTGGAAAAAAAGACAGCCTTTTCAACAAATGGTGCTGGCACAACTGGCAGTTATCATGTAGAAGAATTTGATTGATTCATTCTTGGGGAGCAGGCCAGGGGGAGGGTATAGGGGACTTTCAGGGTAGCATTTGAGGCAGAGGCAGGCGATTTCTGAGTTCGAGGTCAGCCTTGTCTACAAAGTGAGTTCCAGGACAGCCAGAGCTATACAGAGAAACCCTGTCTGGAAAAACCAAAAAAAAAAAAGACAATCAGACAATATCCATGCTGTTGGATTGGTGTGGACACTTTCCTTTCTTCTCTTAGGACACCATGTCATCATGGTGCACATTCTATATGCCTCACAATACATTCTTTTGAAACACCCTGTGCTCTATTTTGTTTTGTTTTGTTTGTTTGTTTGTTGAGACAGGGTTTCTCTGTATAGCCCTGGCTGTCCTGGAACTCATTCTGTAGACCAGGCTGGCCTCGAACTCAGAAATCCGCCTGCCTCTGCCTCCCAAGTGCTGGGATTAAAGGCGTGCGCCACCACCGCCCGGCCCTGTGCTCTATTAAAAATTAAAATAATAATACTTATTTTTAACTCTGTTATGTAGTTACTACTTTTAGTTCTCCTTAGTCCTTGTGCACCATCCATGTCATAAAGTCATCAACTCTTCAACTTTTGTCCATATGAAAAAGCCTTCTATTTTCATGTTTGCGTCATATTTTTGTAAAGTACAGTTCATCTAAGAGAGCTTTCTCCTGTTACGACTTGTTCTTGTAAGTTCTAACATTCACATTTAAACACAATTTAGCCCCTACCTCCTTTCTACTTTTCTAGCTGGTGAGAAGAATAATTCCCGTTTTTAATGACAATCACAGCTTTGGTCCCTGTATGCTTGATACTCTCGGTTTTCATGAACAATAGCTTGCCCATAAAATTTGTTAAAGCCAGAACTTCACAGAGAAATGAGTGCACTTTTTATGGCATCTGAGCATTTCCATGAAGGAGCTGGAGGTGGTATTTCCTATGAGGAGTGGGAGATGGGTACGGCACATATACTTCATTATTTTTTATATTTACTTATTTATGTGGTGTGTGTCTTCGTCAGGGTTTCTATTCCCGAACAAGACACAATGACCAAGAAGCAAGTTGGGGAGGAAAGGGTTTGTTCAACTTACACTTCCACATTGCTGTTCATCACCAAAAGAAGCCAGGACTGGAACTCAAGCAGGGCAGGAAGCAGGAGCTGATACAGAGGCCATGGAGAGATGTTTCTTACTGGCTTGCTTCTCCTGGCTTGCTCAGTTTGCTCTCTTATAGAACCCAAGACTGCCAGCCCAGAGATGGTCCCACCCACAAGGGGCCCTCCCTTCCTGGTCACTAATTGAGAACATGCCTTACAGCTGGATCTCATGGAGGCATTTCCTCAAAGGAGGTTCCTTTCTCTGTGGTAACTCCAGCTTGTGTCTACTTGACACCCAAAATCAGCCAGTAAAGTGTGTATATGAGCACGTGACATGGGGATGCATGTGTAAGTCAGAGGACAATATGCAGGAGTTAGATCTTGCTTTTACCATATGGGTTCTAGGACTAAGCATGGGTCATAAGGGTTGACATAGGTTCCTTTACCTGCTGAGACAGTTCTCATATGTATGCTCTTTTAAATTTATATCTCCCAGAGTTGAACAAATTTTTTTTGGTTAAAAAAAAAAAGTTTGCTTATAATTAAATAAGACCAATAAAACAATGGAGTGAATAAAGCTACCGTTCAGCACTACCTTGAGGAAAATAGAGCGGGGGGGGGGGGGGGGGGGGGAGGGGGCCGGGCCAGGTGAGGCCCATAAACATCTACCTCTCCATAGCCTTTCCCTTCACTCAGGCTTATCTTGCTCACCTGCTTGATGCTCCTTGGCAGGCCACACTTCTCAGCACTTACACATGCTAGCTCCTCTAAGTTACCAGACCCACTCCCCATCCCCAGACCTTCCACAGTGTCCCAGGAGTAGGAAGGGGGGCGGTGCTTTTGTCTGAAGGTATCAGCTCAAGTCACCTTTTTGGGATTGTGTGAAGACAGCACATTGCTGCATAAGCATATGCCACAGGAAACTACTCCCTTATCAGAGGCAAAGGGAGAGGAGAAGAGGGGACCAAGTATGAGCAAAGGGCCCTGTGCACATCTCTTGGCTCATAGCCTCAACAGAGAGCCCTTCATTCACAGACGCAAGAAATAGAAAGTGCTTCCAGGTGATGTTAGAATATTAGATCTGCTCATGTTGACTTCAAAGGCAACCACTAGGAACTGCAGATTGATTGACTTCCTGCCCATGCTGGGCAGACTCTCTGGATGGCTGAAACAGGGCTATGCTGTGAATATATTAAACTTTGCATTTACAATATGCTAAAAGAAGCCTCATGCTGCAGACTACAGGTATATGCAAGCTGGGTGACTTTCCCTCCTGTGTGCAGCCAAAATTTTGCAATTTTGGTTTCTTAAAACAAACAAACAACAACAACAAAAACCCAAAAAAAACCCAACACAGAAATAGTATGTTTTGTTGTAATCCTGGGTCTGGGAATATTCTGCTGCTTCTGATTGTCCACAGCTACTGACTATGATTTGCCTTGAGCTCTGCTGGGGGCATGACTTTGCTGGCAGCAGATAGTTCCTGAGATTGTGTAACATTTGGAATTCTGGGGACTTTTCAGAGGATATGTAAATGCTAGGGCCCCTAGAAGTGTGGTTGGTTAGTGGGTTGTTGTTTGTTTGTTAAGTAGTCCTGAATACAAAGATGAAACAAAAAGAAGAAATTAGATATCCTGATAGCAAAGATCAAGTTTGTCCCAAGGAACTCAATGCTCTTAATCAGCAGGAAGTAGTCTAATAGTAATGTCGCCCCTTTTCAAGCTCCTTTTGGTCCCCTTTATTCAGGAATCTCTTTCCTTTTCTCTTTATCTTTTTTCTCTCTTATCTAGTGTTAGTGGTTGAAAGTGTGGAAGAAAGAGTGTTGAGAAGGGTGAAAGAAAGAAGAACCCATAGAGTAGTAAAGACAAGTTACAAGTGGTGTCCAGACTGAAGGCTGGCAGAATGGAGAATTTGACTTCAGATGTCTTAGAGAAAATGGCAGGGGCTGAAGGGATGGATTTTTTTCTTTTTCAAGATGCCAGCAAAATGTTTTTTTGTGGCTGCTTCTACTGGGATGGAATCTCCCACTTTGCTCACAGAGGAGAGTTTCTGTTTTCTCTTTTTCTTCTTCTTATAGTCTGTTTCAAAAAAGGTTGGGAGAATGGCTGTGCAACTGGAAACACTGCAGGTAGAAGTAAACACACTGGGGATGTGAGGAACACCAGACAACAGAGAACAAAAAGGCTCAGTTCCAGTGACTGTGAAAGAGGAAAGAGGGAAGAAACTGTGCCAGAGGGAGGATAGACCAGAGATATGCTGAGAAGGCAGGAGGGTATTTGAGAAGAAAAGGTTAAACTCATGCCAGGGGACAGGTGGCCCAGGGTTACAAGATCACTGATATCATTTCCCAGTATTCATACAGCATATGGCTGCTAACAGTGTGGAATATGGTGAGATGGGAGGGGGTCTTACAGAAATCTTAGATCTAAGGCATTTTTAAAAGGGGATGATTTCATATGAGATGCACTCTCCTTATGTGAAACAAATTCTAATGAATTGGGCTACTCAAAATTTTGATTTCTTAAAAAACCCAATTATATTATATAAATATGCTCTTGTTTTGGTCCCGTGTGGGATATGGGGCTGCTTCAGATCCACAGCTGCTAACTATTATTTATCTCGTGCTCTAAGAGAGGTGTGATTTTTGCCAGTTGTAGATAGTTTACATTTGGAATTCTTGGGACCCTTGAGAGGGTATGAGAGAATTCTGAGAGGGCCTGTGGAGGCTGCTGTTCCCCCTGCTTCTGTGTTTTGTCAAGTAGTCATGAGCAAAGAGATGAGAAAAAAATCGGATATCCTGACAATGAAGATCAACATTGCCTTAATGTGGAAACACCCATAATCAGCAGGAAGTAGTTAAAAGAGGTTTATGCCCCCTTTCCCCTCTCACCTTCTTTCTCTCCTACATAGTGTTGGGGGGTTTGAAGGAACTGGGATGGAGAAGGGTGGAAGGAAAAACAACCCAATAAAGTAGTCCAAGAAAGTATGCTTCCAAGGATTATTACCCAAGACTGGAAGGGATTGGTAACAGCCCTACTTACTAGAGGCATCTGCAGTTGCGATGATTAACACAGTGGAGGGAAGAAGCTGTGAATATTGAACATCAAAATAGAGTGATGGGAAAGAATATAGTTAACGATGAGTTACTGGGAGAAGGGTGGTACTGTGACATACAAGAACAGATTCAATTTGATGATGCTATTATAGAACAATGCTGCCTACTGGCTTTAAGAGCTTGCAATGAAGTTGAGGAGCACAGGAAAAGGCCCACTTCATTTACAAAGATTATACAAGGCTCTGGAGAAGTCATGGACTGGTTTCTGCTTTTGTTTTCACGAAGATTAGTCTCAGCTGTGAACAAAGCCATTTCAGACTCTGATGCAAAAACAGGTATTAATAGAGACCTTAGCATATGAAAAAGCAAATATCTAATGTAAAGAAATATTAGACTATTAAAGATTCGAGCAGCACCTATGGACAAGTTGATAACTAATACGATTGATATTGATTTTAATGTGTACCATTCTAATACAGGTCAAGCTATAGCTAGAGGTATCTGATAGCAAAGTGTCTGGTGCTTCAGTAACAAGAAATATGGCCATTTGCAAAGAGACTGAGACCAAACCAAAAGCCTCAGATCTCAAAATTTCTGGTGTGTTAACTGTGAGAAACACAGTACTTTGTGCTGGGAAAGGGAACAAGACATTTTTTAGGGGCAATGGTTTTCTTAAATCTCAAACAGAAAGAATGCCTAGGCTTCTGTCTTAGTTACTGCTGTGAACAGACACCATGACCAAGGCAACTCTAATAAGGACAACATTTAATTGGGGCTGGCTTACAGGTTCAGAGGTTCAGTCCGTTATCGTCAAGGCAGGAACATGGTAGCATCCAGGTAGGCATGATGGTGCAGAAGGAGCTGAGAGTTCTACATCTTCATCCGAAGGCTCCTAGTGGAAGACTGACTTCCAGGCAGCTGGGACAAGGGCATTAAAGCCCACACCTACAAGGTTACACCTACTCCAATAAGGCCACACCTCCCAACAGTGCCACTGGTCTGAGCATATACAAACCACTACAGCTTCCCAGGGTGTGTATGGGATGTGGCAAAGGCTGCCATTGGTTTTAGGATTGTAGATTCAAAAGGAGGTAACTAAGGCAATTTCTTGCCATCAGTAAATAAAATGTGTCTCTCTGTGTTTTGGGGGTGGGGGTGGGGGCGCAGCTCAAGGCTCCACAGCAAGAAGTACAGGCTGTCTAGAACAACAGCAGCCAGGAGACACTGGGTTATAGAAAAAAAACCTGTGGAATTAAATCCACCTACATACTATAAGATGTATTAACATCGGAATAGCCAGTGACAGTCTGCATTGGGGACATGGATATTTATTTTTCCATAGGAAATGATACCATCAAAACTTATAAAAGATTGGGATTGAGTAGGAGAGTCTCCAGAAAAACCTTGGTCACTGATCCAAAAAGGACTTATTTCATTAAAAAAATAATAAAAAAATAAAACTGTTATAATTTCCTACTATACCCAGCACAATTTTGGTTTCTTTAAAAAAAGAAAAAAGAACTAGCATAAGAATATGTTTTTGTTTTAATCCCAGGTGTGAGATATAGGGGCTGCTTCAGATTGTCCACAGCAACTGACTATAATTTGCCTTGTGCTCTGGTAGGGACATGATTTTGCCAGCTGCAGATAGTTTCTGTGGTTGTGTGGTGTTTGGAATTCTGGGGACTTTTCAGAGGGTATACAAATGCTAGGGGTCTGGGAGGTGGGTGGTTGTAGGTGGGTTGCTGGTTGAATGTTGTTCGTTTTTGTCTGTGGTTTGTTAAATACTCATGTGCAAAAAAGAAACAAGAAGAAATCAGATATCCTGCTGGCAAAGATCAAACTTTCCCCAAGGAACTCGATGCCCCTAATCAGCAGGAAGTAGTCTAACAATAATGACTCCCCTTTCCATCCTGACTTTATTCAGGGATCTCTTTCCTTTCCTCTCTATTTTTTTTTCCTCTCTTATCTAGTGTTAGGTGGTTGAAAGAAAAAGGGTGGAGAAGGGTGAAAGAAAGAACTCATAAAGTAGCAAAGACAAGCTAAGCTACAGGTCCCCAACTCTATTTGAGTGGCAAGGACAACCTCCTTATTCTACCTTAAACTTCCAGCCTAAGAATGTACCCCTTCCCACAGTCTGGCTCCTGGGTCACAGGGCCCTGAGGTGCCAGAGGTAAGCAGACTGGTCTCTATGACTTCTTTCCCATTATCCAGAAGCCATGGCTAGTAAAAGCAGTCAATCAATCAATCCAACAAACAAACAAACAAACAAACAAAACCCAGACCCGCCATGTCTACAAAGGATAAACTTTTGTGGAAGATCAATTTACTCAGTGTGTAGAGGTGGCAGAATATGCTTAGCATGTTCAGAGATGTTCCTGTGTTTACTCTGTGGGCAGAAACATCACCCTTATCTTGGCTTCATTCACAAACACAACGTGGATGTTTGTTTGTTTGTTTGTTTGTTTGTTTCGATAGGACCCAATAGATGTTTGTCATTTTCTGTGCATTCTCACCTAGCTCTTCATTTTCCTGGGACCTCAATGAAGATTTGCCTATTGCCTGTTGTTCCTGCGCTGTCTTGGATTACACAGCCCCATATAGACAGACAGACAGACAGACAGACAGACACACACACACACACACACACACACACACACACACACACGTATACTTGTGCTCATACACATACAATTCAGTCAACACAAGTAACAGGCAAACCCCTGGGGATTTGTACCTAAGGTAACTCACATGCTGCTCCTGTGAACAGATGCAAATGATGAAGGGTAAATGAACCTGCACGCTACCCTGACTGTCTCCACAACTTCTGAAGCCCCAAAACAAGGATCGTGATTTTGTTTATCAGTGGGATACGGTTCATTACAGAGTGAGCCAGAGAGACCTTTACAAAAGAATTGTTTCCAGAGGCCTGTGAATCACAGCCTTACTCTACTATCCATCTTGACCAATGTCTTCTGTTTCCATTTGAATGATGAAAAGTGCACCTAATTCAGGCTCTGCTGACGGGCACTGTCCTCAGTGGCAGGTGGCATATTCCTTAGGGCAGGAACTAGACAAGCAGTAGACAACCAATCTCCTGGGAACCCTCCTGACCCTATGCCTGCACTTCTCCACTACTTGTTAAAGCATATAGCTTTATCTCTCCTTAAAGAGACCAAGAGAAGCTTGGCTAGGTAGCACCAACATGACGGCTATTGAGACTTCAGGCACCAACAGCTTCCACATCTGGAACGAACATGCCAATGTGAATGACGGCAACTCCCCCAGGTTTCTGTTGTTTGGAGACGGGGTCTCACAGTGTAACACGGCTCAGTCTCTGGAGTGCTGGAATCACAGGTCCACGTCCAGTTTTCACTCCTTTTGTTCTAAGATCCCTGAATTTAGGCCTGTATTAGCCTCAACCAGTTGCATGTCTTACAACGAACAGTCATTTGACTTGCATATTGTATGATAACCACTATTATTACAGATGCAGCCATATTTTCACTTCACTGTATTTTAAGTCACCTTTAGAGATTATTTCTAGTGTTTTAAACTTCAAATTGAGTGCTATTTGCTAAGTTTAAGGACCACTAATAAAGTTACCCATTACTCTGTGTATCTAATTATTCTCTATTTTCCATTCATTTTTTTCTCCCTATCAAGAGTTCATCTCTAAGAGCCTCAGCTACTGACTGGTGTTTCTCTGGTATCATCAATGGAAGAGAGTTTTCCAATGAGACTCACACCTGGCCAAGGGCCGATGGAGATGAGCGTTATTAGGGGGACGTGAGCAAAACACTGGGTTTAGGGGCACACACCTGCATGAGCATGGCCCATGGGAGGAAGGACTGTGAGGTCAGCTGCAGGCCACCTAGTATATAAGTGGATGTCCCAATAGCTGACCAAACCAACGCCCACTGAACACTTAGAACCCCTCTCTTCCAAAGGGAAAGAAAGTGTGGTTTGTGGGAAGCATTAAATAGATTGCAGGATTCTTGACCATGAAGTTTCACTGGTCTCGAAATAAAAGATCAGACTAAAAGCTTAACAGGTGCAGGTGCCCTTCACTATGAAGCAGAAAGTCTCAGACGGAACTGAGGCATTGGTCATTGGTGGCTCCGCAGGGAACTGCAACCTGGCCCCACTCGACTCTGCTCATAACTGCAGGCAGCATGGCACCCTTGGCTAGGGGGTGACTCTTCTCTTCAGAGGCCAGTGTGGGGTCTGAGCTTACATCACAACCATCCTGAAAGCCAGACAGCGACTTAGGTGACTTAACATTTAGCAGTCATTTAACAAGTAATTGGCTTCTTGAAAGAGAACAGGTTTTAAAAGTTAAAGTTTCACTAAAAGCACGTACTGCTATTGGAGAAATATCATAAAAGATATCTTTAATGTGACCACTACATCATACAATGAAAAACTATGTACAAGGTGCGGCTTCCACCCGGCTGCCTATGCTGACACAGCACATCTCCAGCCAGGCAGCCTTAGTCACACTGCACATTGCCCTCA
>CACVCL010022827.1:0-31266 GCA_902729485.2 Mus minutoides
TGTGTGTGTGTGTGTGTGCGTGTATACTAAGTTATATGTGAAGGTGCACACAAGAATATATTAAAACAAGAGAAAATGCACACAAAAGTTGGACAGATGCTAGCTCCCTCTTTTTACTGAAGATTTTTCTTTTTTTTACTTTGTTTCATTGATGTGAATTACTGAGTTCTGAGTGAAAAGCACAGAATGTTCAGCATGAAAGCTGGGCCACTCACGAGGCGTGGTTGTTGATATTAAGAATCTTTGGGTTCTTGTAAGCATCTCTTCACAATGCAAATGAAAACTCTCCTTTTTGTGAAACTACTTTTCATATCAGGAAGCAGAGCAGAGCAATCCCGAGGGAACAGTGACTTCCAGAAGCTCCCAACTGGGATCAGCGGATGTGAAATCTAGAGAGGAACCCACCTAAAGGCGAGCTGTGGGACAGCAGGGCAATGCTAGCATTTTCCTGCACCAGCCAGTTACAATTAAATATATTATTTGGTACATGGTTAAAAGACAGCATAGACTGCTCCCTGTCTCCAACTGTCCAGAGTCTCCCTGTAATTGAACCCAAGCAAAGGCTCAGCTGAATGGGGTGTGTGGTGACTGAGAGTGGAAGCAAGAAATGTTAACCAGATCAAAAAGGCAGGTGAGGGAGAGAGGGGAAGACAGGCATACAGGCATACAGGCATACAGGCATACAGGCATGAATGCAGGCAAGCAGGCAGGCAGGCAGGCAGGCAGGCAGGCAGGCAGGCAGGCAGGCAGACAGACAGACAGACAGACAGACAAACAGACAGACAGAGAAACATGAGTGTATGTAGATGCATGCACACACAGAAAGAAAGGAGAGGGGGCGAGAACCTTATTGGAGAAAAGACAGCACGGTTTAAATATTATAAAATGTCAGTCTATACTTAAGTACTTTTTAGCCCTTTGATCTGCATTCAGCTGCATGTCTGTGGATTGCATCATGGTTATACCCTGCTAGGTGAGCCTTTGAAGGGGCCTGCTCAGGCATCGTCACTCCAGGTACCTTCCACAGTCATTGTAACACTTGTTATCTTCCAAACTTCACCAACACACCAGGCAAACGACAAGAAAAGTTCACCCCAGGAAGAACAGGGAGAGAGGATGAGTCAGGGAGACAAAGGGGAGGATTTAGAAGGTAATTTCAACGTTATAAAAAGATAAAAACTAAATTGAAGCGCTCCAGAGGAAAATGGAAAATAATGACAGCATTTTGTGGCAAATATATTTTCATTATGTGATATAGGAAAGAAGAGAGAGAGAGAGATAAGAAATACTTAGACACTCGGTTCCCCGAGTCCACAGATGTCAACCTTTGGTCATGCCTGCTTCACATGTAATCTGAGCCTCGTTGCTGTCCCAACCCCTTTGCCTGACATAGCCACCCCTCCTTCGTGTTGCTATGAATGCAAATATCCATAGGCAATATGCTCTATCATTGTGTATGACTTTTCAATAGCTATAAAAGTGCCTTCCTTTTTATCCCTCCACAGTTTAACTTTCGTCTCCTCACATTATGTTTAAGGGATTTAATCAGTTTGCTGCGGAAAGATCTAGGTCATCCATTTCAACAGCTAAAGTGCTCCTCGGCCATAACACAATCTGTCAGATCCTGTGAGAGGCGGGCTGGCTTTTCTTTAGCAAGGAATGCTGGGTGGAGATTCCTTCATACCCTTCCATTCACACCCCTCCACAAGTCCCCCGCTTTGTAGTCTCTCAGTGAAATTACCACAGGGTCTAAAGATTAGGCGGCTTTTGTCTTCATAGACATCTCTGAACTGTTCTTCAAAGTCGTCTTCCAAACATATAAAGCATTTCCATCAGCAAGCTATAACTGTTTCCATTTACCCACAAGCTTGCCAATTTAAGATCACATCGTTTAAAGGTCTGCCATTGTCATGAGAGTACCGTGAAGCAACTCTCTAAGTTGATTCACCTTAATCTCCTGATAAAAGCCATAGTCTGTTATTCTGGTCATCTGCTTATTAATCGTTTCAAGCCTCTCTTCTGTTAAACATCCATTCATATATTCTGAATTGTTCTCAATTTTTATTAACCTGTACAATTATAGTTTTTTTTTCCTTAGATACTTTCTTGTCAGACACAGGGCTTGAAGCACACTTTCCCTAATGTCTAAACCAGTGACTCTCAACCTGTGGGTGGTGACCCCCTTTGGCTACTGCACAATCCTTTCACAGGGGTTGCCTAAGACCATCAGCAAACATAGATATAACCATGAAAACAAAGCCATAGATATTTACATTACGACTCATAACAGCGGAAAACTTACAGTTATGAAGTAAGAACAAGAATAATTTTAGGGTTAGGGGTCGCCACAACCTGAGGGTCTGTATTAACATGTCACAGCATTAGGAAGGTTGAGAACTACTTCTCTAAACAGCTAAAGTTACTCACATTGTATTTCTTTTATCGTTTATGAAAAGAAATATTTAGACGAGATATTTGTTTTCACAGTTTGCTATATCTTCTCAGCTCAGTGATCCTAGCTTATCTTAACTGATAACATTCTCGTGTTTTTCTTTCTAAAAGTTTTATGTTTAGATTTTCAGCTTTTGTTCCTTGAGTTTTGTGTATGTTGTAGAATGTGGGCTGGTCTGTCTGACATATTATTCCATTCCATTTTAAAAATTAATACTCAGAGTATTGTTCAAGCCTTATCAATACTGTTTTATAATAAATCTTAATGAAAGCAAGAGGAAATCCCTCTTGCTCACCCCTCCCGAGATTCCTGTCTACAATGCTTCAGCCTTTCACGGACTTCCTCAGCGAGCTCCTCTGCTAGGGGGCTGACTTGCATTGTGTTGAAATTGTGGGCTAGTTTAGAGACTAAGTCACCATACCTCACGACATGTTTCAAAATCTAAATTCATCTTGATCCATTCTGTGACTAATTAATACCAAGTGTTGCCATAGACTAGCTCTGGTTCTGGACATCAAGTTCACAGAACATCTAGACATCATTTACACAGGGTCAAAGCCCTGTCTTGGTACAACATGCACAAGCAAATAACCAGGGAAGTCCTCAGTAAGCGCATTTGACCAAAGTCCAGGAAAGGAAGATGGAGGTGGCTGAGGTGGAAGGAGGTGGTGGTTATAATTTAGTCCTTTTTCCTCTTGGACAGGGTTTAGACAAGAAATCGAAAACCATTCCAGGTGTTTCAGTGAAGAAAATTAATTTACCAGATCTCATGGGGAAGCCAAGAAATCAAACAAGAAATTGTAAGCACCCCAAGAATGAGCAACAAGAGGAAGCCGCTATCCTACAGAAAAGGGATGGAAAATACCCTGACACCCTTTCCTACACAGCTACTCTTGTATCACTTATGAAATCTGCTTTCCGTTATGAAATCAGGACTTTGCACTAGACAAGTCCGTACACTCAGCAGTATGCCAGTAAGTTACCAGCTTTACTCGTGAGCTCTATTCTGGGTTCCTGGACATATTGTTCTGGCTATTCTGGGCTACTGGTAAAACTTACATGTGTGTTGAATACAGTTTCAAACTCCACAAGGCTATGGGAACCTGAAAATGATTAGTGGTTGTGAGTCAGTGGAGACAGGGAGAGGAGGGAAGGAAAGGCAGGGACTAGGGAGCTCTACAGGAAGTCGGAGCTCTACAGGAAGTCGGAGCTCTACAGGAAGTCGGAGCTCTACAGGAAGTCGGAGCACAATGCAGGGTACTCTTAAAGTGAAGTTCTGTCGCTATGCTTTCTCAACTCAGGATATATGACATCAAGAGTGCTCGTGTCTCTAGCTGCATATGGAGCACAAGATGGCCTCGTCAGCCATCATTGGGAAGAGAAGCCCCTAGGTCTTGCAAACTTTATATGCCCCAGTACTAGGGAATGCCAGGGCCAAGGGGGAGCAGGGCCGGGGGAGGGTAAAGGGAACATTAGGATAGCATTTGAAATGTAAATAAAGTAAATATCTAGTAAAATAAAAAAAATAAGAAAAAAAAGACCTTGAAATTTAAAAAAAAAAGAAAGAAAGAAAGAAAAAGAGTGAACCTTAATTCAAACCTTTGGCTTTGGAGGTTAATGTGGTGTATGGGTTCAGCAGTTATAACAAGTATGCCATCCAGCGGGGGAGGTGGCTAGTGAGAAGGTTCTTGTGGGAGGTGGGCTCTGTGTTCAAGATGTCCCTTCCTTTACCTCACTGTAAGGTAACACTTCTTTAAATATGTAAAAAGTTTACATTTTTAAGATGCACAATTGTATGCACACATTACAGTTCGACAGCATCACCAACATTCATCTTGGGTGGTCACCAACACTTACCATAAGAACTTTTTATTTTTTCAAGCTAAATTCTGTAACCATTAAATAGTGAAGGAAGCCAACACTTCAGCTTTTGGTTGCTCTTTGTGCTCCCATATATTTTTTTCTTTTTTTTTTTTTTTTACTGAAGCTTCAGGAATTTTTACTTTACTTTTTGGGGGGCGGGGTGGGGAAGTTTTTGTTTTAATCTTTTATTTTCCTTTGTGTCCTTATCATATTTTATTTGTGTATGTTCTCATTTGTGTATAATCATTTCTGGATCTCTTGTCCTTTAAAAAAGGGTAATTATTTAGTGGTATGTGTCTGTGTGTGTACATGTGCATGTGTGTATGTGTGAATGTGCATGTGTGACGTGTGTATATGTACCATGGAGCGTGTGGGCAGCCAGAAAACAGCTTTCAGGAATCCACTCTCTCCTTCCATCCTTGCACTGACAGATCCTGGAATCAAACTCAGGTCACCAGGCTTGCACAGAAAAAATGCTTTTGCCAGCTGGTCCTGCTCTCAGTCCTGTATCCCATCCCTCCCGTTTCCTCTGTATAATACTCATTTCCACTGTTCTTTTCCTTCCTTTGGTTCCCCCTCACCTGCCCTCTTCCTTTATTCTATTTGTTTGCTATTTCTTCAGTAAGCATAAGTAAGTTTATCCTCACAACACACTCTGAGTACATTTACCACGTTCTATGGTATGTCCATATACCATAGGCCACATGATCAATGTGTAGGATGTCAGTGAACTTTAATTGTGAGTATATTTCTGTACCTTGTTTGGCTTGGCACTGTGGCTGGTACTGTCAAGGGGGCTCAGGCTTCCCCAGTCAGACATTCTTAGCACTTGGAGATAAAGGAAAAACTCTTTAATTAGTATGCAGCTGTAGCCTGTAGCCATTGCTTTATGAGGCCTACCCCTGACCAGAAACATTCCAAAGCTTATATAGCTTATATAGGGACAGACACTGCCATAATCTTGTCTGCAAGACTAGTGAATATCCTAAGGTGGTCTTTTTATTTCCTTCCCAAAGGATAGTTTCCCAAGACCTGAGCAAGTTTTACAGAAGCGGAAATGAGTAGGTTTCTAGTTAAGACTGTTTGAGCTTCAACAAACAGAGCTCACTGCCTAAGTAGATATTAGTGGTGGTTGCTTCTCAAGAGAAAAGAGCAGATGTGACCATTTTCAGGAAGGTGGAAGGGGCAGGTAGGTTCATAGAAGCATAGGTCAGCAGTTCAGCTTAACTCTATTGTCTTAGATCTGAAACATGTTCTTACTCAGTTTTCATATTCCTATAATACCTGTGAGCATTTTAATCATATTCAATTAATATGAAAGCTTGTCATTTTTCATTGTCTCCTTCAATGCAGCTGTTTTCTCCTCTCTGAGCACTACTAAAGATTGAGTCCTCAAGAGTAGTCTGCCCAGTATCTAGAAAATTTACTCTCAACCTTTCGATGCTGTGATAATTTCATGTATTTCCTCATGTTGTGGTGCCCCCACCATCGCCATAAAATTAGTTTTGTTTCTACAACTGCAATTTTACTACTGTTATGAAGCACAATGTAAATTTATGATATGCAGGATATTTGATATGGACCGTGAAAAGGTCTTTCAACTGCCAAAGGACATGACCCACAGGTTGAGAACTGCTAATATTAAAGATCTTCAAAACACAAACAGGTATCCAAAACTCAGGTCTGTGACAGCACAGAAGCACATGCTCATGCAACCACAGAAACCAAGGCAATGTGATTCTTCCAAAAGATGTAACTCTTCAACTCAACTACTGGACTCAAAGATACCAAAGTGTGCAAAATTCCAGATGAGAATTGTGTTAAAATGATCAATAACTTTGAGTTGGCTATGAACAGCAGATGAAGCACAGAAATTATTTCATTGCCTGGGGAAGAAAGTTAGCAAATAGATTAAAAAAAAAAAAAAAGCCAAAATATGGAGGAATCCAGGGGGAAAATACAGGAGGAAACTGAGTTTTCTAAAAGAAAATCATAGAAGCATTGGAAATGAAAAACTCCATGAATCAAAGACATGTAGTGAAAACATCAACAATGGTCCAAACAGACCAAAGAATACAGGCGTAGAGAACAAGATTGATATGATACCACATTCAAACATCAATAAAGAAAAAGAAGTACAGGCAAGCAACACTGCCACTTCCAACAACCCTGGGGCACAACAACCCTGGGGCACAACAACCCTGGGGCACAACAACGCTGGGGCACAACAACCCTGGGGCACAACAACCCTGGGGCACAACAACCCTGGGGCACAACAACCCTGGGGCACAACAACCCTGGGGCACAACAACCCTGGGGCACAACAACCCTGGGGCACAACAACGCTGGGGCACAACAACCCTAGGGCACAATCAAGAGAGAAAATCTAAGAATTCATGGTGAGGAAGAAGCTGGGATAAAAATTAATGTTGTAAAAAAATATATTCAACAAAATCATAGCAGAAAAAAAATCCCCAAATCTAAAGAAAGGAATAGGCATACATATACAGGAGTAATTTAAAAGATAGACATCCAGAGAAGAATTTCTCTGCCACAAGTTATAATAAAGATAAAAACAACAACAACAATACAATAAAAACTGCAAAGATACCATATTAGAAGCTATAAGAGAAAAAGAATAACTTGCTTACAGAGGGAAACATCAGAATAGCAGCAGGTCCATAAGCAGATGACTCAAAATACAGGAAAAGAGAAGTTAGAGGTTTTGTTTTTAAGAGTTTCAATGTATAGCAGTGGCTGGCCTGAAAATTGCTAAGTAGACTATGATGGCCTTGAACTCATACAGATCTACCTGCCTTTGCTTCCTTAATGCTGAGATTAAAGATGTGTGCCACCATGCCTAGCTAGAATGTTAGATTTTAATCTATCAGAGAAAATAACTTCCAACTGAAATTGCTATATCCAGAAAAAAAAAATGCCTTTGAAAATTGTTCCCACAAAATGAGGAGATGTCAAGGCAAGCACAAACTAAAGATATCCATGCCCGCTAAGTCTGCACAGATGGGGATACTTAGGGAATCTGAAGCACTGAGGAGAAAAAGAGGCAATCATCGGATGCATGAGCAATGGAAATAAGAATCGTGTCCCAGGAAGTAAACCAACTCTTCTGAAAAGGAAAGAGTAAACAATAGTCCAAGCAGCCTGAAAAGACTACAACAAAGATACAGAAATTAGCAAACCTCTTTCAGTGCTAATAGTCAATGTAAATGGTTCCAATTATCCAGCTAAAAGTCACAGTCTATCTAGTTGGATTTGCAAACAAGGACCAACTATCTGTTTTTCTTAAGAAACACACCTCACTGGCAAAGGTACTCATAGACTGAGACTCAAAGAATGGAAGTGAATTCACCGAGGAGAGGAAAGGCAAAACACATGCCAGTGTAGATTTTTTCATAACTGATTAAAAAAAAAAAAAGTCATCAACCAATTCAAAAACACAACAGAAGAGATAAAGGCATCTCATGTTAATAAAAGGAAGACCACATCCTAATCATAAACACATTTATATTGAACGTTAGGATTCTCTGCTTTACAAAATAATATATAAGGTCATTCATATTTAAAATATGGGTAGACTAAAACATCATGGTGTTAAGTGATACAAGCCAACCACAGAAAGACAAGCATGCTTACCATCATAAGCAGGATCTAGGTTTAAATATATGCATATGATGTAAAACTTAAAAGTATTTTAAGATTGAGGAAGGAGTATAGAGAGGAGGGGGAACATTTTTATACATTTATACACATGTGTACATATTCATATATGTCTTGAAAGCTGTAGTGAACAATTTGGGAATGAAGAAGAGTGTGGGAGGTTAATAGGACAATGAGTTTGAGAACTAACATATATCATAATAGACAACGCTATTTTCTACCTTACCCCAATACTGAATTAAACCCCTCTATTTACAAAGCATTCTATTGTATGCTCTGGGCTGGTTAGTTTTAAATTCCAATTTGCCACAACCTAGAATCACTTGGGCAGAGTTTCAATTGAGGATATTATCTAGAATAGGCTGGCCTGTGGGCATGTTTGTGGGGGATTATCTTCATTGTCAATTAGAGTGGGCAGCCCGTTTTCATGGTCTGGACCCTGAACTGTGTGAGTATAAAGAAAGATAGCTGAGCAGAAATAGCAAGCAAGCCACCCACCAAGCCAGCAGGCCAGCCAAGCAGCAAGCAAGCAAGAAAGCAAGCATGCATGCATATGTACTTATTTCTTTCTCTGCTCTAGACTGTGGGTGTTATGACTACCTGCTTGGCTGCCTGCCTTGAGTTCCCCTCCGTGATGGAGTGGTACCTGGATTATAAGCTAAAATAAACTGTTTCTTCCTCGATGTTGAAATGTTGATTTTTGTTGGGGTGTTTTGTCTCAGCAACAGGGGCGAGTCTAGAACATGTACCTACCACGTGTGTCCTTCCATTCATGCGCAGCTCTCATGTTTTGGTTTCATAAAGAATACTGCTGTGAAAGTATTGCAAACCTTCTCAAATTTCTGCCTTAGATATTTTAGGCACATCTCACTAGGAGCAGAATTGCTGGGTTATGGTAGTTCTGTTTTGAATTTTCTAAGAAATTGTCATAATGCTTTTTTAAAAAATATAATCCATACATTGGAACCTTCTGCTCTCTTGCTTGGTTTAGTTTTGTTTCTTTTGGTTTTGAGACAGGATCTCCTTGTGCAGCCTGGGCTGACCTCAGGCTGACAACCTTCATGGTTCTGTCTCTGGAGTACAATCTTCTAAAAGGAAAGTCGAGCTTAATTTAGTTGTAAAGCCTTAACTGTGAAGGAGAACGAGGAGACCTTTGGTTTCATAACAGCTTACTGGAAGCTGTTCTGCAGAAAAGTAGCCTCAACAGCGAGAGGCAAACAAACATGACTCCATCTCCAAACAACACAAATCCAATTAGGTCTCCACTAATCTGCGAACGACGACCTTACATCATCTCGAGGAAGATGATCTGTCTGAGTCCGGAGGAGTGCTCCCTCTAAGGGGAGGACATGGCTTCAACTTGGCCAAGGTGGTACTTCCCAGTTTGATGCATGGAAAAGCAAACAACAACAACAACCAAATACTCAGGGGAAAGGTCCTGCGGCCTCTGTCATCTCAGCCATCGCCAGGCTCCTGAAACAGAAAGTGGCCTTCCCTGTTCGCCTCCTGTGGGAGAATATTTAAATAGAATTGAGGTAGATTAAAAAGAAACTCCAAGTTTCTATCTGCTCCTGGAAATGAAAGAGAAGGAAGCAAGAGCGAGTATAAGTTAGCACAGAATTCTCCAGTAAATACCATCATAAATAGAAGGAGTTGAGGTCTGGAAATGCAGCTCAGCAGAGCAGAGCTTGGCATGTGTAAGGCCCTTGATGTGTTCATATTACCCCTCTGCCCCTAAAAATGGAAGGGCAAAAAGAGATGGTTAAACAAATGTGAAGGCTGGGTTTTTATACGTCAAATACAAAATAATTACACCCCTTTCTTCCCTTTAGCTCTCCCGAGTCCCCTCCTTTCCCTTCTTCTATGTCCTCTACTCCCAAATTGATAACCTCTTTTTAAAATTATTATTATTACATACACATATGAAAAAGACTTGTTGCAGAAACCATAAAAATGGAAGAGTAAGTAGGCAGGTTTCAGCATAACTAATGATAAGGGCCACATGAAGCAAGGAATGATGGGTGTAAAGATGAGCGTTCTACAGTTTGCAAAAACCCACTCTACCCAAACAGCTCAGGCAAGAGGTGAATGAAGCCACTGTGGAAGACAAATGATGAACATGAAAACGGAATCGTGCAGAGAGTGCTAATCAGAATCCAGAGGAGGCTAAGCATAGAGAGACTCTGCAGACATTTTTCTGAATGATCATGAGTTGGCCTTGACACCATTGGAAAATACACTAACATGTTGTTTGGGGACCTTCTATATGAGTGAATCCTCTAAGAGTCTATAACTGAGATTCTCTACCTCCGCACTATTGACATTAAAAAATTTATTTATTTATTTATTTTATGTATATGAGTACACACACCATTTTTCTCTTCAGACACACCAGAAGAGGGCATCAGATTCCATTACAGATGGCTGCGAGCCACCATGTGGTTGCTGCGAATTGAACTCAGGACCTCTGGAAGAGCAGTCAGTGCTCTTAATCACTGAGCCATCTCTCCAGCCCACATTTTAAGGCTCATAGTTTTCTGATTTGGGAAAATGTATACATAAGCATTTAGCAACATTCCCAGAGTTGACCCAAACAATGCTTGTGACATACCTTCTCCTCAAGTTATGACAGCCAATGACATCTCCTGCACGACAGAAGCTTGTTTGGGGGTGCTGAAGAAAGATAAATGTGTAGTCCAAGAGAAGACAGTGTGGAGCATTTACATACTCACAGCCTCATACACCAGATGGGTGTGAAGCAAGTCCATTCTACACAGTCTTGGAATAACTGTCTATGAGTTTACTACCCAGTCAACTCAGCTTTTGCAAATAGTCTTTAACACTTAATTTGAAAATATGAGTACCCCGGAAGTAAGGGAGGCAATTAAAATTATTTCAAAAGGACAAGAAATGTGAGAATGTTCTGCCTCTTCAAACAAAAGTGAGTCAAAATGCAGGTTAATTTTGGTCACCTTGACACGAACTTCAGTTCAGGAACTGGCCCCATCACTGGCCTGAGATCATGTCTGTGCGACATTTTCTTCATTAATGACTGATGGGGACTTCATGGTAACTGTTTCAGTTCCTGCCTCCAGATTCCTGCCTTGAGCTTCTGTCCTAGGCGATGGTCTTCCCTCAGTGATGGCCTGCAACCTGCACGTCAAACAAACACTTTCGTCCCTCACAGCCACAGAAATCAAACTAGGATAATTTCGAAGGACCAGAAATGAGTTGTATAAAATGAAGTTTTCTCTGCAGCATGCCTGGAACTTTGTTTACTCTAAGGTTGTTTGGCTGTGTGTATCAAAAAGCCTTAAAAATATGCATTTTATTGATCCGCACACCCAAGAGGTGTCATCAGAAATAAAAGGAGTTGTCTGAAATGTTTAATTACTGTTATTGGTGATACATAAAACCTGAACTGAACATAAAAATGCTGCAAAAGAGGACTGGACAATCTGCCTATAGAACATTTGTAATGTCATTTTGATTAAGAATTCACATTGGTATGGATAAAACTCTAATTGTACTTTAAAAGAAAATAAGTGCCCACCCACACAGAGAGAAAAAGTGAGCACTGAAGAACACTTGCTCCCCAAAAGACCACCAGATGTTAGGATTAGCATTTCCGGCCTTTCTTCACCTCTTGTGATTATCTTTATTCAGCATTTTTATATTCTGCCTTCTGTAACATTACTTGTGTAGTTTAATGTAAAAATTCATTTTGAAATGCTATGAATAGGAGGGAGATACTTCTGAAACATTCACACTACTGAAATTTGGAGTCAATAATAAAAGCGGCCTTAGGGCCCTCCTCAGTGAACAGATGCCTTCCGAATGTGTCCCCCTTGGCCTGCTTCTCCTTGCTCCAGATGATACCAGGAACCCACCCACGCCAGGCTACCACAATAATCTTGGTAGCTCCAGGCAGTGAAAAGGTCGCTAAAGGTGTGCTGAGGAATACAGCTAACAGTTATCCTCACCTGTTGTATAGATGGAAGGCAGCAATCTGGACCAACAGCTGCAGAGTCCACCGGCCACAGAGCCCACCACAAACAAAGGCCCCCTTGAAAAAAATTCCGAGTTACATGAAAAAATCTCAAGTGCGTGATATGATTTACAAAAATTAAATTGGCAAGGAATGTGGTAATAAAGTTGTCTAATGTGTTCCAGAGTGCTGTGTGAGATGATTTAAGGTAGCCAAGAACGAAAGTGATTTAAAATTGCCTGCCGAGCAGTGACCATTTTCAGAGCCTCTGAGTCTTGGGTTGGGTGTGCAGCCTCCAGTTCAAAGGCCTATTGCAGGGCCTGACAGGAGGAAGTGAGAGGCCAGCTGGACCTGTGCCAGAGGATATAACAAAGAATGCAAACCGAACACCCAGCCTGGGGCTCACACACTAACAATGGTTCTTTCTCCCCTTGTTTGAAATGCAACCAACTGCGGTTCCAGCTCCTACCATTGTAGATAAGAAAACCATGTTTGTTACCTCTGCTCCGTCTCTGGGGCCCTCTGATCCTATTCTTGCTTTGTCTTCTCCACAGGGTGCAGGGCTCTTGATGGATGGCCATAATGGTGTGAAGCAAGCATCATGCCTACCTAGGGCATGCTGCTCTTGGCAAAATGGACAGAAGCTGGCAAGGCGTCTCAGTGGACAAACAGACTTGTATCCAAGTCTGACAGCTTCTTGAGTTCTATCCTGGGACTCACATAGATAGTAGAGGGAAAGAACCAACTCCTTCAAGTTGTCCTCTGATCTCTACATATGTGTTATGGCGTGCATTTGCACACAAACGCAAACACATACACACACACACACACACACACACACACACACACACACTTTAAGAAAGAAAGAGAAAGAAAGAAAGAAAGAAAGAAAGAAAGAAAGAAAGAAAGAAAGAAAGGAAGGAAGAAAGAAAGGAAGAAAGAAAGAAAAAGTCTTTAGGATTTGGTTTGATTCTGTGGCCATTTAACAGAATAATAGTGAAAAGTTCTCCCCTGGGGCCTATACCCTGCCTAGCCACAGGTTCTTGACCTGACAGTGGTTCCAGGTAAGGGTTTCATTTTGTGGAATAGAACTTAAATCCTATGACAAAGTGATATTATCCCCATGATGTTTGTCACTACCGCACCCGTGGCACACCTTGCCAGGGAGGCCATTATGGCAGCCCAACATGTTCCCAGCACAGTCAGACAGTGCATACTATGCTTCTCCTCTGGCAGCACGCACAGTGCCTTCTAACACTGGAAGCTATCAGGTAGGGAGTGATCCTCCCAGCTTAGTGTCAGCTTAGTTTCCCCACGTTCTGTGTCTCTAGTAGGTGGTGACTTCAGCAGTAGGGTCTTACGATCAATGTCTAGAGAGAAACAAACAAGCAAAAAGCAAACCAAACAAACAAAAAATGTTTATGGTTCTATGGAACCTCAGGGGGAAACAATTTCAAAATAAATAGCCCATTTCTTGAACCAGGCTATTTATTTGTTAGTCTGTGACATCAGTGTGGGCACTAGTTGCCCTGTTATAGGAAAACTCTATTGTATTGTCTCTTTCTTCCTCCCTCTCTCAAAAAAGTAATAGGAAACCTATTCATGTATATGTATATGTGCATGCACGTGAGCACATACACAAACACACAGACCCACACACACAGATACACACACACACACACACACACACACAGAAACACACTCATATATATGAGAAAGGAAGAGAGAGAAAATGGAGTTTTCCTGTAAGAGGACATGGTTTCCATATTACTTTTTAAAAAGTCCTTAATGTTATTAATCTCTCCCCATATTACCTCCTCAACATATCTTGCTTTTTAATGTCCAAGCCCAGTTTAATCCTTCCTGTTCCAGTATTCCCCTTTAACCCTTAATACCACATTATTCTATCTCCCCTCCACTTAAAACTCCTCCACATGATCCCTTAGTAATTTTCTGACCTCTATAAGAATTCCAAATGAAACACGCATTTCTAAAGATTCAAAGATAATATCCACAAGTGAGAGAAAACATCATGTTTGTCCTTCTGGGTAGAGTTACCTCACTCAGAAATGATTGTTTCCAGCTCCATCAATTTACTTGTAAATTACATAGTTTTTTTTTTAAATAGCTAAATAACATCCCATTATGTAAACATAACCACGTTTTGACTATCCACTCATCAACTGATGGACATCTAGGGTGCTTCCATTTCCTGACTATGGTGAATGCAGCAGATATAAACATGCATGAGCAGGTATCTCTAGACTAGGATATGAAGTCCTATAGGTAGATACCTAAAGTGGCAAAGCTGGATCATATAGAGGCTGCACTTGAAGCTTTTGGGGGAAGCTCTGCACTGATCTCAATGATGTTTGTACCTGATTTCACGCCCAACAATGGAGAATGTCTGCTGGGAGGAGTTGGGGGGAAGAGGTTGACTATGATCAAAACCTTGTATGAAATCCCCAGGGGGAACCAATGAAATATTTTTTTAAAAAATAATAAATAATAAAAAGTTATTATTTGTTATGACCAGAGATAATCTTTTAAAAATAGAAGAAAATAAATTTTAAAGAGGAAAAAGAAGTTTATGAATAGCATAAAACCCCAGGGAATGACTTCCTATGCAGCCACTGAATGAGCATCTTGGTACCATCTTCCCCAAGAGAGGAAGGAGCTCATTGTTTCAAGTTGGAGGCAAGCAAGAATGGGAGAGTCTTAGAGCTTCTTGGAGCTCCGAGTCTGCTTAATCCCACAGCTAATACTGTACTAACGCAGGCACAGAGTCTTCTGGATTCTGTCATCATCACTGCATTTCTCATGCCAAGGGCTATGCTGAGTGTCCTGCCTGTGACCTGCAATCATGCTTTCTGTACGTGCAAGCATGACCCCTATTAACAGTTGAGGAACTCAGGGCTTAGCAGACACTGGATAGCTTGACCAATGTCACGCATAAGAGGGTAGTCCCTAGTTCTCTTTATTATTATCATCATACTTCAAAGTATGTAACTTGAACTAAATTGAATTAATTTTTTTATTGAAATTCTTCTTGCTCATAAATATGTAACTGGCCTATTTTGAGCATAGTGAATGAGTAACTGGTTTAGAAGTAAAAAGAAGAATTCCACCTACCAAAGAAACACACACATATCAGAGGCAGGACAGGTCTCAGGAGTCAAGTAGAAATCTTTGCATTTTAAACCACAGATGTTTGAATATTTAAACTTCTCTGATGTGGCTCACAGTCTAACCAAAGATGATAGGTAATCAACATTAAGACATTTGAGTACCGGGGCTGGCAAGATGGCTCAGTGGTTAAGAGCGATGACTGCTCTTCTGAAGGTCTGAGTTCAAATCCCAGCAACCACATGGTGGCTCACAACCATCCGTAATGAAATATGATGCCCTCTTCTGGAGTGTCTGAAGACAGCTACAGTGTACTTACATATAATAAACAAATAAATCTTTAAAAAATTATTTAAATAAAAAGACATTTGAGTACCAATACTCCTAGTGTAGTATCTATTGTGAAGTTGGCACTTGACAAACAATTGAAAAACAAATGCAGAGAAAGAAAATTGGTTTGCAATGACAACTTTGCCATTTTCATGCTGGAGAAACATACCCAAGTTCCTAGAGACATAAAGGTATGATCAGATACTTGAGTTGCCACAGGTATTATTATGGGAAACCAAACAGAAAGTACTTATTGAAGAAGACTATAAGGCAGCAGTTCTCAATCTGTGGAGGTTGCTTATGAGACATTTACATAACAGTTTATAACAGTAGCAAAATTATAGTCATAAAATAGTAACAAAATAATTCTATGATTGTGGTCACAACAGCATGAAGAGTTGTATTAAAGGGTTAGAGCATTAAGAAGGTTGGGAGCACTGGTATGAAGGGACACACAGTCCCTTGACTGGACCTCATTCTCCTTACAAAACAGGAATTTAACTAGGTCACATGTGTGTTCTTTCCCACATTTAACATCCAGTACGAATTTCACGTGGGCAGGAGAATCCTGAGGCTTGGCTCCATGGGGGATTAGTAGGGACAAGTCTGCAGTCTCTTAGCATCTTTACTTGGGACTTACACTTTCTAACATGTCTAGATGAGAAGTGAAAAATGGTTGGTTGCCAAGATGCTTCCAGGAATCAGAGGCTTGCCATTGAGTGACTGACTTACATGGTTTTGTTTGTTTGTTTGTTTGTTTTGTGTTTGTTTGTTTGTTTGTTTGTTTGTTTTGGTTGTTGGTTTGGTTTGTGCTTTTGTCATCTAAACACATGGGCTGGGTTTTCTGCAGCCTCACTCTCCAATCTTAGAAGAAAATCCTACAAGAATAAGCACAGAGAAGTGTGGCCTTTGAACTCTTTATCATCTAGTCTCCATGGGGATGAGAAGGGCAATGGTGCGTCTGTACAATCCTTTCAGTTGTACTGCACGGTGTGCTCAGAATGAAGGTAAGATTCAGGATGCTGAATGCTGAGATGACACTCTGAGAAACCGAATCAGCCAGTAGTCTACCTCTGCCTAGCACTGATGAAAAACGTAAAGAAGATGCGGACGTCTGTCAATGGTTTGCCTTGATTTCTGCTGCTTCCTGGTACCCTCTCCAGCCGTGGAGCTGTGCCAGGAAAAGATGTGTTTAAAGTAACAAGGAAAGGAGATAAAAGTAATATACAAAATGGCAAAACTCAGCAGTTAGAAAGGAGATCAAATTTACAAATAAAATCAGCCAAGTTAATTAATGTTGAGAATGATAAATGAGAGAATTAGAATTTTGCTATTTTTCAACCTCTGGGGATCCATTCCATCTTTTATAATTATATGTGATTAAGTGGTTCATAAGAATCATGCACCAAGACCTTGTGTGTTGGCAAATGAGAGCAAATCACTGCGCAGGGGCTTCCCAAGGTGGTCGAATTACTAGAAATGCAGAGGACAGGAGAGCCTGGAACATGTGATGTGTGGGCACTAGAGGGAATCCACGTGGAGACTCTGCAGGTCAAAGGGCTTTTACACAGACACTGTGTAAAGAGAGACATTGATAGATGCTTTTGCTTTCAGTGGGCCACACTATAAATTGGAGTAAAGATGCAACATTTTATATTAAAGTAAATTGGAGCTGGATGGTTGGTTGAGTGGTTAAGAGCACTTGTTCTTGCAAAGGACCTGGGTTCAGTTCCTAGCACCAATATGGCAGTTCACTACCATTTGTAACTCCAGACCCAGGGGATCCAATGCCATCTTTTGACCTTTGACCTCTGTAGCCTGTCTTTGTTTTTCCTGAGAGCCAAGGTGGAATCATACGTGCCCGTGTGAGGGTGCAGGACAATGATTAGTCATGGACCTGTGCTACACCATGCAGGAAAATCCTGGGGGAGCAGCCTCTGGAACTTGGGGGATTTCTTGCCTTTCTTTCCCTGCCTTGTTTTAAAAGAGGAAGTGGAGAAAGCGGTCAGGATATCATTGTAGTACTTTGGAGAATGTCCATGTGCAGGCCCACATGAGCACAGACACACAATTATAGTTGTGTGTACTCTAATGAACACACTGTGGCCAGATACAGTTAGCCTGGTGCCTAAGGTCATCTCTAGGACTGTGGGGATAGAGAGCTCACTCACCTTCATAAAGCCCTCACCATGGGGTACAGGTGAGAAGCTCTGTTCAGGCCACCGCAGAACCTGTAACATGTTCAAAGCAAAGCAAATGTTTGATAGATAAACAGGAATTTAATTCTTTAAAGTATAGACTCCACATTGAATAGCCCGAGTATCAGATTTTCCAGTAATAGAGATATCTACTGCCGCCTTGTTTGTGGGCATGCCCCTCTTGTCTGGCCTTCACACTGTGGGCTAGAAATGAACTGCTGTGGAACTATTTATACTACCAAAATAGGCAAAAGCTGCATACAGGACTCACTCCCAGCAGCCCCTGTTTTTCTCTCTTGTCTCTCCTCTCCTCCCCCTTTCTTTGCCCTCCCTTTCTTTCTCCCACTATCCGTTAAAACATGCACCAGCACACCAGAAACCACCACGTGAGTCAATATGGTCTAAGCCACGATAATACCATTTCATATGGACAAAAGCCAATTTACCCAATCTGGCTGATAACAGCAACTCCTACTTCCAAATACGTTTAATCTCTTCTATAAATAATTATTAAATACTCTCTGTTTGCTAGCTGCCGTCGGGCAATACATACAGTACTAAAACAAAAGACTCCCCAGTACTAGGCTACAAATGAACAGAAAGGGGAATAGAAGCAAACAAACGATAACAAGAAGCTGCACTCTGTAAACCCAGGGAACAATAACACACTTGGGAAGCCTGCAGTGGAGAAAACCAACGCAGATAGGAAGGTCGGGCAGTCTCTTTAAAGAAGTAGTGAGGGTGTAAATGATGAGTAAAGTCGGTAATTAGTGTGTGTTTGGAGAGGGAGGGAAGGGCAAATACCAAGTCCCCGAGGCAGCAAAGGCTCAGCATCATGATCCACTCAAGGATCGTTAGGTACTATAATGAGGACTTAGGATTTCCCTCTAAACACTGAAGAGAACCACCCAAGAGGTTATGCCTTAAACCCTTCTAAGACAAAGAAAAAAAAAGACAGAGCTGTTGTCTATTGCTGGGACTATTCAGCTCTGCAGTAGATGCCGAGGATTGTGATCAAGATGATGGTAGGACCAGTCTAGAGGATTTGATGGCCAAAGAGACCCTACTACACATTAGCTTCTCAGCCCAGTGTGGTGAACAGTGCTGGCTAGCTGTGAGGCATCGTTATTAGTAATCAGAGTTCTTTGGGAAATGGCTTCCGTGACTCTTCCATAAAACAGAGTCAACAGCCATCCCAAAGCATAGCCACACGCTGCCGAGCAGATAGATCTTTCCAGAAGCAGGTGGAGGCCAAGGGAACAGCCTCTCTTCTTACTCAGTTTCCAGATATTTCCACCATGTGGCTTCACTCTTGGAGCCTAGAGAACAAAACAGCTTGTGTGTGTGTGTGTGTGTGTGTGTGTGTGTGTGTGTGTGTGTGGTGTGTGTTTAGGCAGCTCAGCTCTGGGAGTACAAGTGCTTTCCTTGGCTTTGACATGTGGAGGTGTCTTCCAGGCATCGCAGTGAGCACCCACCCTGGGAGTATGTGCTTGGCACCAGGCCATGCCACGTCTGCCAAGGCATCCCGACCTGAAACCATCCTCACCAGAGGCTTGACATGTGCTGACGGAAGCTTAGACACACGTGTGGTTTCTGATTGTGCCAGCCAGTGTGTTTTTCCTTGGCTCCCCGTTTTCTGCAGGTGGCCGGGTTAAGTCAACTCACAGCCGCTGCCCTGTGCTTTCATTCAGGGAAGTCACTCGTCTTCAACACACATTTCACATTCCACAATCTATTACATTTCCGTTGCCCACCCCGTCTCTGCTGCCCCCCAACTCCACTGCAGAAAGGGGAAGAAAAAACAACAAACGTTTCAAAAAGCTTCCGACCATGTGAGAAATGCCCGTGAGTCTGAACCAAATTTGGCTTATTATACACCTGAACAGCCTTTTGACTCAGCCAGAAACAGTTTGGCTCGGTATTTGAGACCGCCCTCTCTTCCCAATGACCTTATTTTAATGGTTTGATTTAGACAAATCCTGAGTTCCTGCTGAAAGGGCGTTGTGAGGCACCTCATTCCTCTTGCTGGTGACGGGAACTTATGAAGTCTGGGCTAGTGAAGGGAGAAGGTAAAGGCGATTGTAAGAAACGGCATTTCCAGTTGAGGTGAGCCCAGTGCATCACTGGCCAGGGCAGGCACGTTCTCTCAGACCCGGAGTGGAAGGCTCCTGGAGAAGGCTGCCTTTCAAGGCAGCTTACAGAGCCATGCACCCAAGGAAAGCCCCGAAGTATGGTTGCCAGGAGCAGAGAGAGCAAGGAAGCTCTGCTTAGCATGTCTCAAGAGGAGATTAAAACACATTGAAGGTAAAGGGATGTGGAGAGTACAACGGGGCTTATAGACAGCTAACACCACACCCAGCAGACACCACATGAGCACATCTTAGGAGCTCAGCTTTGTGTATGCTGATGTAGGTAGAAAGTGTAACTCCACCTCTCCTGTGGGTGTCTTAGTGTTAGGCAGTCACAGTTACATCTTACTTTGGAGATCTGAGGGGACCAGCATTAGAGGTTCCTAAACATTCAGAGATGGCTTAATAACACCTCATGTCACCTAGGAAAGAGCTGTCTGTAATGACCATATGAAGTGGAAAACACATGAAGTCCCTTCCCTTAGGATGAGGGCATCTTCCTAGCTCCTGATTCTAGACCAAGGGGTCTGATCTCATGGTCACTTTAGGAATAAGGTAACTTAGAGCCATCCCATTGTCTAGTGTTGGTCCAGTGTGTAAGACTGCAGAGCAATGACCTCTCTCCTTTGTCCCAGGGCTTGCTCCCCTGTCTACAAGTTGCCCTCGGTCTCCACTTGCTTTGAAGGACTTGTCTGCTGAGTTCCCAATGGTGAACATGGGACCGGTCATCGTGGGGACTGGAACATGGGTGTCTGGAGCTTTAGAACATGAGCTTTCAGAAGAAGAGGTGAGTTCACAAAGACAAAGGATGTTTACTTCTGTGGCTGAGCTGGAGGCTACAGCAGGGTGATCCTTTGGGAAAAACCACTGGGAGAAAGCCTTCTGTGTTGTTTGGTTTTAAGTTGGGTCATGGAGGTCCCGATGCATACTGTAAACCTTCGAGACAAGTCTAAGGAATCATATGGCTTAGCTTTTGCATGACCCCAAAGCTCTCCAAAAACAATAGAAGTCTGAATTCAAGTTCAGCCACTTAGGTGGCTTATTACTTCCTTTCCATTACCCTTTCACCTCAAAGGGTCAGTCATAGGTCAAAGCTTTGACGTTGCTAGGATTCCTGGGTAACTGATTGCATAAGGACATTTAGAGGATTAAATTAAATGTAATGGTATGTGTAAGACAAGAAGTCACGAATGATGCCAGGCTCTTTTCCCCGGGTCCTTCTGGGCTGACACTTCCCTTTTCGAGATCCCTGAGCCATTGTGAGCTGTCTGAATATCAAGTTGTGGTGTGTTTCTTTTTCTTTACTCTGAGGCTAGGCTTCCAGCTGGACTACACACCTCTGAAAGTCTGGGGTCAATCTTATTTATTTTCCTAACCTTCCTAACCAAATGGAGCCACAGCTCATGGAAGCAGAAGGTGTTTCTGGTTAGAGCTGCCTCTGTCTTCTTGACCAGCTTGCCTAGGGGCGCAGCCAAGGTTACTTTTCCAGTTTTGTTTTTGTTTTTGTTTGTTTTTGAAGAAAACTCACCTCATTTCTCTACATGTCTTGAAGCTTATTTCTTAATTCAAATTTAAATCATCTTGTCTTTGAAAATACTGTGAGGAAGCTATAGAACGCCTACAAGAACCTGGACAGGAAGACCCTCTATAGGTATCTGCTTCTCTTTCAGGTCACAGAGAGGTTTGTCCTCTGGATCACAGCTAGTGTTTCCGCTCTATACTTTCTCTAAAACAGAGCTTCTTAGAGTGTGGTCCCTGGGCCAGCAACTTGTGCATCTTCTTGAAACTTGTGAGATGTGAAACCACTTCCACTTCCAAGTCAGAAACTGGGGATTGCTACTGTAATTCAGGCAGGGCCCTGTAGCCCATGTTTTAAGAAGATGCTAATCTTTTAGTTTGTAATGGCTAGATGCAGTCTGTCTACATTATAGATTCCTTTCCCTGAGGAGGCATCAAATGAGAGGGCACAGGCTTTGCATTTGATCTGCACTAACAGAACACGTGACAGCTGAACCTCTCTCCTGCTATCTCTGTGTGAAAGGGTATCTACCACCACCTTCTGCCACACACAGTTTTCCTCTAATCCTAAGTAGGTTTGGAAGAGAGAAATTGCAACAAGTAGAACTCCCACATTCTCTGTTGGAAGGATGTTTGTTCCTCACTTTGGGGTCGGAAAGGAAGACTGTTGTCTTGGGGAAATTGAATGGGCAGGCTCTATCCAAAACTGTAGCAGGCAGATGGAGCTCTGAGCAAACCCACTTTACCACAGCATACATGGCCTCTTTGGTGCCTAAGTCCAGAGTGGACTGAAAGAGAGAGAGACCCTGGGAAACCACAAGCAATGGTAAGTATTCAAAGTCCAGTCAGGACAGGCCAAGGGGAACATTACTGTATCCTTGTCCTAGGCCCTTTTGACCAAAGGTATGGATGTATGGCTGAAAGGCTGGCTTGAATGTTACAGTTGCAAACCTCTTAAGGATATGACTGAGGAAAAACTCTGAGGAGCCAACAAGTAATCTTAAGTAATCTCAGGTGATTGCTGGCAGGGTGACCTGTCTGGCAATTGAACAATATGGGGCTTTGAAACCTCTGCTCCTACGCTGAGAAAGCCAACAAATGCTTTCCAAATGCAGTAACTGAAATCTAAGGGACAAACAAAAGTTAATCAGTGACTATTTCATTGGAAGTGAACTTCCATTAAATTTGATCAGTGTTGCCTCTGAATGGGTGGAAAGTTCAGTGTAGCTTTCTTCATTCAGAAGGAACTGTGACTAACTTGCTGTTCAAACTGTAACCTAACCAGAAATTATATTCTTCTAACTAATACCTCGGCTCAGCAGAACATAAAGTCTGACTCGGCCAAACGTCAGTAGATCAGACACTACAAGCTGCCTATGCATGACCATATAAGGGAACTGTCAAATATAGCCTATCAGGTAGATATGTCTATCAGTTCCCTTTCTCAGGACATCATGTAACCTGCTCATGAATCCATGTGGGAGAAAGAGCTTCAAAGATTCATCTTCTGGGCATGGCATAGCCTTTGCAGTAATGATCTCAGAGCAGCTACAGTTGCCTGCACTGGGCCTACATAAGACTGGGCCTGTCAATAGTCAATCAAGATTGAAGCTAGCTTCACAGTGTCCTGTGCTTCCCACTGAACTGATGGGTTCTAGAAAAGGGTCATTGCCTGTAGTTATGTCTCCATGGATGAGCTCTAGTGGATAGGATTCAAAGGACCACTTCAACCCTTACAACTACTGTCTGCTGGCAGATTCGGGAAAGAGGCAGTCATCTTTCTTGCTTGTGGACCCACCAGGCTCACAGATGATACTGGTTCAACTAAATGAGTAACAAGACGGTATGAGAAAGAAAGAGGCAGTGTTCACAGGGATGCGAGGGAGATAGTGGGTAGAAGGGACCCACTATCATGTATATGTATGAAACAATCAAATAAAAATGAATAAATGTTATAAAGCTATGGGTAGTAATTTTACAACAATATCAAGCACTGTGTGTAAAGTATATGGAAAGATATATATTATGTATAATATATAAAGTATATATCATATTATATATATATATATATATATATATATATATATATATATATATATATATATATATATATATATATATATATATATATATATATACATATATATATATATATATATATATATGTTCTTCGAAAATTGGTACAATGAGTTTTGACCACATCTACTTCTTCTTGAAACTCCTCCCAGACACACACCTCTTCCCTAGTTACCCAGTTTTGTGTTCTCTTTTAAGCTTTTATCCATCAAGTTCAATTTGTGCTGCCCATGTATTCACAAATGTGTGTTTTTTCTGAGTGTGGTCAACTTAGCGGTGATAATACTCTTAAAGAGAACTGACTTTCCCTCTCCCAGTCGCTATCAATCACCTCTGCTCTATGCTGGTATATGAACTGGCTTCAGCTTGCATAGGGCTTGTGTATACTGTGATAACTAACCACTTTGAGCTCATGTATGCAATTGTGTCTGGAGGACACTGTTCCCCTGCATTTGTTCCCTACCTCTAGCTCTTACAGTTCTTTCTCCTATTCCACAATGATTGTTGAGCCTTGGTGGAAAGGGGTGGTATATAGATGTTCCATTTAGGGTTGGGCGTTCTGCACCTTCTTATTCTCTGTACCTTAGCTACTTTGTGGGTCTCTGTGTTAAAGACCATCTACTTCAAATAGAAGCTTTTCTGATGAGAGAATCATGAATCTATGTATAACCAGTAACTTACCAGGAGATTGAATATTATTTCCAGTTAACAGAATAATAGCAGTGGGTTCACCTCTGGGTCCTGTGGACTATGTCATTACATATGTCATATGCCTATCAGTGAGTTGTTGAATTTCATCATTTGGAGCAGAACTTAAATCCAATCAGAAAGCAGTTGATTCTTTCCACATGTGTGCCAGGTATGCCAGGGGGTATATCTTGTCAGGCCAATGATTATTGTAGCTTGCAAGGTTCACAGCTGGGTAAGGCTGGGCATGCTTTCCTTAGGTGGTAGCGCGCTCAGCGCTCTCCAGCTCTATGGAAGCTAGGCAGTAGAGAGGTGGTAGCACGCTCAGCACTCCCCAGCTCTATGGAAGCTAGGCAGTAGAGAGGTGGTAGCGCGCTCAGCGCTCTCCAGCTCTATGGAAGCTAGGCAGTAGAGGTGAAGCTGCTAGGTCAGTAGCATTTTGATTTCTCTATGGGCTGTAGCTCAACATTATGCTGTCTTCAGCAATAGATCTTCCAGTCAAGTTCCGGAGGGGAATCAACAGCAATGGTAACAGCTATACTTTGGTGGTGTTGGGGTGTGTGTGTCTGGCCTTAACTGGCCAACAGCTCCAAAAGAGGTAGTCTATTCTTGGTACTGGCCTTTTTATTTGTTGCCTTATAGTGACTAGTGGGGACATTGATCCACCAACTACCATTTTCAATTCTCTCTCTCTCTCTCTCTCTCTCTCTCTCTCTCTCTCGTGTGTGTGTGTGTGTGTGTGTGTGTGTGTGTGTGTGTGTGTGTGTGTGTGTGTGTGTGTGTGTGTGTGTGTGTGTGTGTGTGTGTTGAGAGGATTATGAAAGTTTTCCATTTGTCTTCCTTCAGGGATGAACTGGAACCTATAAGCCAATTAAAATCGTCTCCTTCCCAAGTTGCTTTGCCTAAGTGTCTCATCACAGCAACAGTAGTTCAGAATTTGGTACCAAGAATGGGACATTGTTGTGATGGATCTGACCATCCATCACAGGTTGTACTTTGGGAGGATTGTGGAAGGATTTGGGGGTTTCAACCAGAAAAAGCCATTGAGTGATCAGTGAATAATTTGGTTTTTACAGGAGCTTGGAATGGCCAAGCCTGCTCAGTCAGTCAACGGGTTCTTCAGTGTGGGAGTGAGGATTAAAAAGAAAAAGGACAGTTAGACAACACTGTAGCATGACCCCAGTCAATTCTCAGACTGAAGGTACATTTTTATTTTCCAATCCACTTTTTATACCATTTTATTTACATGCAAGTATTTTGGGCAAGCAGTACAAAGCAGCAAGCACAGTCCCAAAATTACTCCCATGACAGTTGTTTAAAATGGCTTGTCATAATGACCGAAATATTTGATCCCTCTTCCCCGTCCAAGCCCAAAATCTTGCCTGAAGCCTAGCTCTTCTGTTCCACCCTAAGACTAAAATTCCTGCCTTACCCTACTTCCCTATTACAGCCTAAAGTTAGATTCTTGCTGAAACTTACTTCCTTATTATGCCCTAATGTCACACATCTGCCTGAGCTTACTTCCTTGTCATGGCCAATGTCAGATTCCTGTCTGAAGCCCATTTCCTTGTCCTTGGCCAATGTCAGACTCCTGTCAAGAGGTACCCCAGAAGGCTTTCCACATTGGAAGATAGGAAGGGTGAGAGAGTTACAGATGATGGAGGCCTGGCTTTTCGTATTTCAGGGGGAAAGAGAACTATCAGAGCCATTCATGGGATATCTTGTATTAAGAATCTTTAGAAGTGAAACTTGTGCTTTATTGAGACAATCAGTGTTGACCAGTAAGGTATAAAAATAATCAACTGGGGCTGGTGAGATGGCTCAGTGGGTAAGAGCACCCGACTGCTCTTCCGAAGGTGATGAGTTCAAATCCCAGCAACCACATGGTGGCTTACAACCACCCGTAATGAGATATGATGCCCTCCTCTGGTGCGTCTGAAGTCAGCTACAGCGTTCTTATGAATAATAAGAAGAAGAAAATGAATCCTTGGACTGGAGCGAGTGGGGCTGTCTGGAGCGAGTGGGGCTGTCCAGAGCGAGCGGGATCGACCGGAGCGAGCAGGGTTGACCGGAACAAGGGAAAAAAATAATCAACTGTGATTAATAAGAGACCAGCATCACTGAGGTAAAAATCTGGCCTGTAGAACATTTTCTTGATTAATAACTAATGTGGAAGGGCCCACACCACTGTGGGTAATGCCACCCTTGGGTAGGTATTCCTGTGTTGTATAAGAAAACAGGCTGAGCAAGCCATGAAAGCAAGTAAACAGGATTCCTCTATGGTCTCTGCTTCAGCTCCTACCTCTGTGTTCCTAGTTGACTTTCTGCCCTAACTTCTCTCAAAGATGGAAGGCGACACGTAGTTATATGCTGATTCATAGCTTTCATCATTCCTTCTAATTTAGATCATTTGGGGGGGGTGTACTGCTTTATATCTTGGTTATGATTGTGGCTACCACGTTGCATGCATCTGTCAGCATTCATAAAAGTGTCTATTTTCAGAAGGCAAACTTACACAAGAAGAAGTTATATTACACTTGCTTTTTATCCCCCAAATGCAGTTAACTGTAACACCCTGGGCACATGACCAATGGTATTAAAATGTTGTCAGATAAGAACCACCAGACATCCTTGCTATGGCCATTCCTGATTGGGGAGTGCAAGCATTAAGAATTGTGGGGTGTTAAGTAGCCTTTGGGGGGTAGGGAGAGGGAGGAGGCTGCAGACTAGATCACCAGGAGAATTGTTGGTGGGGTTTAAGCTAACCCTGTTCCATCTAATATGGGCATACATCAGTCAATAAAACCATTCATTCACTAGTGTCCCTTAGGGTGCTGTTTATCAGCAAGACCACTGCAAGTGGAGCCCTGGGCTCTGTACACCTCAGGTGCTCAATAAATTCTTTTCCTTGATTTGCCAGTAAAATATTCTGAGATCACTATTATACATCACAGGCGTATTAAACCCTTCAGCTGAGTCCTGCTGAAGTAGAAAGCCTCATGAGCTCACTCCGTCTCTGCTCTGTGCCACAGCAGCATAGTGGGAGGACTTGGAACACAAAGCCCGGAGTGTCCTGACCATGACAGGGGTCAGCTATGTCCATTGTGCCTCATGGAAAGACCCCTTTCCCTCTCCAATGGGAATGTTCTTTATTCCCAGCAATAGAACAACTTATATATCATATAAAATCACTTACACAGGAGAGCTGCACAGCCCCAGAAGTCTGCTTTGACAGGACACTGGGCTCCCTCCACACTCCTCTGGCTTATTCAGTTATGTGTTCTGCCACGCTTATATCAATGATCTGATCCTGGTGCCTCCTCTGAAGCTAAGGAGGTGCCTCCTAGAGCGTTCCCTAACCGTGACTTGGATGGAGGAAGCTGGAAGTGTCTCCAAATAATGGCCTGCTTAAAAGAATATCAATGATTCTGGAGCCAGCTCTGACCATTTTCAGCCACCCCAGGAGCATATGCGTTTAACTCAGCCTCCCCCTCAACTCTCAAGCCCAGCCCCCTGAATCTGTTATGACACAAATGGAATTACCTGGAAGGTCTGACCAGGGTCAGCCCCCAGAGCAAAGGGTGGCAGGTGCAGCTGGCTCTATTCACAGCCCTAGGGACTTGATGTATGCAAATGTTGAGGCCAGTAGGCCTGGAACAATGGAGTGCCTTAATCCCCTCCAGGCAAGGGGAGGAGGAGAGCCCTCATCAACACCTCACCCTTGTTAGGTTTGTAAAAGCAAAACTCACCCTAACATCTACTGAATGGAGGCCTCTTTGAACAAACCAGGATCCCTTTTCTTCAAAAAGAAAAGGAGGAAGAGGCCACACCTGCCTAGAGGACAGCCCACACTCACAAGAGCCTGGAGTTGCAGAGGCTGTAGGGAATATTCAGGGGTGTTCTGCTAATTGGTGAAAGCCCTCAGGCATGATGGGGGTTAGTAAGGCTTCATTTAGCTGTCATAGAAGCACATTAGGACTGAATATCTGTGAGCCACCTTTCATTATTGAGCATAGACTAGGCAGAGCAGAGTCCCAGTTCTTTTCTTTGTGGCTTTGAGATCATAGCAAATCACCCTCTTCTTAGTGACTGAAGTGTTTCTGACCCCTCCTGGTCTAAGGGCAAGGAAGGTGGCTTCTATCTGCTCAAAACCTTTGACATCTTCCACCCCCGGGGATCACCCTGTATCCACCTATTTGCCCTTTAAATGAACCATCCAAACTGGCCACTCCCATGCACCAAGGGCAGAGGTAGGTAGCACCTACCTGATGGCCCAACAGTTCATGTGCCCCCTTCCCAGCTCATCTCCTCTGTACAGCCACCAAGACTTCAGGTACTCACATTATACTTTGTGGGGAGAAAAAGTGACTTGCAGCAGACAGGCAGACAGGCAGGCAGGCAGGCAGGCAGGCAGGCAGGCAGGTGAGGGGAGTCCACATCCATTAAGCCATGCCTGTATTTCCACACCTCTCTCTCATCTTTCGCCATCATGATCACTGTTTTGGCTCCAGATGAACAACGTTCTCTTCATACTTTCCTTTGTTTCTGTGCCTCAAATTTCTTTGTATTTAATTCCTCTTTGGGGGTAGATGGCCCCTTCTAAAATGGGAAGGGGTAGTGTCAGGAGAGCAGAGGCGCCCTGCCCCCAGGTTTGCTCTGCTACCTTCAATAGTATAGTATGGCTTTGTTTCACCAACCCCTCTGGATTTCAGGCGTTCTCTGGGCCTTTTATGCACCAGCACAGATACAACCTCTTCTACACAGTAGAATTTGAACCATGCCTTCCTATCGACTTGACTGAGAAACTTTCCCATGCTCTTTGTCAGACTTTCACCTCTCATCTCTGATGAGAAGGCTTGTTTCTCATTACTCCTGTCCTAACCTTTTAGAGGGCAGCTGTCTGTGTACTTGGTCCAGGATAGTCTCTCTTCTGAGCCTCTAGAATATGTGGAGGTTGAACATCAGCAACTTCTGTATGAGGCTCTGGAGGTGAGGGCCATGGAATTGCACTGGAGATCTGCCCCAGAGAGATGCCAAGGGGCAGCTCACTTGCCCCCTGGCTATTGGGGACTCTGGCTCCTTGTTTTTCTTGTTTTGAGATTCAAATGATCATGCAAATTAGAGATAGGAAATCACCATTAGGTCATCTTTCCCATCTTTCATCCCAGGGGCTGAATTGGGATCAATGTCTATTCTCCAGTTCATTGTTCTCCCTTGTGCTAAATAAAGTAAGGAGCAGGCTGTTCTATTCTGGGAAGAAGAGTATGACATATTCTAACACATTTTCGCAGGAAAAAGGCCTTTCATCTTTGGCCCGAAGAAGTTTCCTTTCTTTCCATTCATTTCATGACTTCATCCTTTGGACCCCCCTTTATTGCAGCCTCTCCCTATTGGGGGTTTGGGCCTAAAGATATATTTCTTAGAACTGGTTCTCAGAATGAGACTCCTGAGCATAGCCTGCCTGAAATGAGAATGAGGTCCAAGCAGACCGAATCTTTTCCTCCTGTTGCAAATACAAAGCATTATAGAAGCAGTGGTGAGTGGGGCTGACCCCATTCTCAGTGTACTTTGAGCCAGAGATTCCATTCAAAAGTCTCTCTAGATCTAAGTCATTCTGTTCTGTTTTAAATACACCCCCTTTCTTCCTGCTCTTTCACAGCTGTCTTCTTCTTTCCTTCCACCACCTGTCTCCATGGAGATAAAGGTACCAGTGGGACCCCATGGTTCTTGGATTGTATGTTTCCAAAAGCTGGAAAGGGACTTTTTCCTCTCATGGCCTTTTCTTGCCAAGCAAAGAGAATGGTATTGCAAGAGAACATTGCATGGCCACCAATTCAGATCTCATTTGCAGTTCTAGAACTGGGCAATAGCTAGGAAAAAAAAAAAGTCCAACAAGGCTGGAAAGATGGTATTCACTGCTCTTTCCAGGAGACTGGAATTCAATTCCTATCACCTGCAGTTTGGGTGACCAATGTGTGTGGAGAGCACAGCCCACGGGCTAGAAGGTAGTGAGGATGTCCACACAAGAACTGTCTCTTTAACCATGCTAGGTTTATTCTTTGTACTATCATACTAATATAAAAGTTAAGCAGAGATCTCATGAAGCAGGGAGCAGTTGATTGGGCAGAAAATGCTGCTGCAGGGTCCCACTGGAGAGTCATCTCTGGTGAGGATGCCTCGGGAGCTTAAAGGCTCTCCCCTTGTCCACCATGAAGTCCTTCAGCTGAGACAGGCTGGGGAAGATGGCACTGATGGAGTTCTAGGAAGTCCTCAAGAGCACTAACCAGGGTATAGTGCTGACTGGAGGGCCTGTGTGAGCCCAGCAACAGTGCCAGAAGTTCACTTGTCACTGAAATCCAGGCATGCACCAGAGTCTCACTCAAGTCCTCACCCTAATAGGTATCAACACAGAGGCTAGAGACCATTCCCAATGATCCAATTTTTATGTTATTTCACTGGGTGATGATAGCTTTGCATTATCAGGGCTCTCAGGCTGGGATTGGTTCACTAGCACATGAAGACCACTTAGGGATTAGTTCATCGTCACATCAAGACCTGTCCCGGGCCAATGTGACAAATGACCTGTGTGGAGTTTGCTTCTGAGGCCTTGCTCTTATCAGAGATGTCTGGGAGCAAGTACCAGCATCATATTACAAATCATACACTACAAAAAAAGAAGAAAGTTTTACAAATCATACACTACAAAAAAAGAGAAAGTTTTACAAATCATACAGTCCAAAAAAAGAAAGTTTCTTTTTAAGTCCTAGGAAATAGCTTCACCTATATTCCTAACAATTTGTGACTCTGGCTCCAGGGGATCTCACAGTTTCTTCAGGTTTCTGAGGGCACCCACACACAGGTAAGTGTTTCGTGTAGCTTTTGCTACCCTGCTTTAAGCTCCAGGTGGACTGCACAATAAGCTCTGCCCAGGTTCCCTAAGATCCATGGATGAAAGATACACACACACACACACACACACACACACACACACACAAGCTTATTTTCAACCTGTCTAATTGTCTCCGTTTCTGGGTGCTTCTAATCTCCCTTGGCTATCGTACCCTTCCCATTACTCTTAGTTCAGCACCCTAAATCTGCCCTCAGCTTTAGTTACTACCCCAGGCCCAGTCAGGAAAGTGACTGATGGCCACTCCAACCATAGATCTCACATGGCTGCTGGCCTTTTCTCCCTCCAAAGCATGATGAACTCTCCCTTCCTCT